>CANSNZ010000982.1:5197500-5467500 GCA_947646795.1 Beta lomatogona
TAATGCATCTCAACATTCAATTTCATGTTCTGCACCTGTGGATGCTTCTCAGACCTAGGTAATGCACTTGAAAATACAGTAGTAGTTCAATGTTGGTATTTTAGAACTAGTGCCACTTGGCTATTGGTTTTTGGAACTAATAGTAGTTCATACTCTTGGTTTTTGGAACATTCAATAATGATGGTTAAATTATGGTGAAGTTAATTTAACTTAGAGTGATGTAACTTCAAATGAATGATTTTTGATGGTTAAATGATGCTTATATGATGGTTTTTAGACCAACCTTTGTTTATTGTGTTCGGAATTTGATTTGCATATAATGTTAGTTCAATGATGGTGAAGTTCAACACTGATATGTGAAGACAAAAACACACTCTTTTCATTCCATAGAAGGACCATGACATTTTGGTCAATATTACATAGCAAATAACACAACCACCATTTCTTTCTTAGGCTAACTTAAGCAAACAGTTTCACAAACATGAAACTCACAATTACAGACAGTAAGACACAAATGGAAACCATTTTACATCCTACAGTTTCATTCTTAGCAAAAGATTCTTTCTTCCTCATTAATGGCTTCTTCTTCAGCTTCTCAAAGTCATGACTTAGCCTATTCTTTTCATGCTCCAAACAAACCAGCCTTGCCTTCGTGATGTTGTTATCAGTGGCTAACCTATGCTTCTCTGCAACAAGCAAGTTTATGACGTCTCTTTGCCAATCAGTTTGGCCCTCATTAACCCACTCAAACGTTTTACACCCCCTTTGACCAGTTTCATGGTTGTAAAATTTGCAAGCTCTAAACTTTCTGCCTGGGTTCTCATGAGTCCATGATGTCCTGTTGCCACTGGAATTCCACAACCGCATTTCCCCATATTACTACAACAAAGAAAACCACAGATTAAGTTCAAAGGAATGCCCTAATTCAATTGAAAAGATAAGCCCTAATTGAAAATGTAATTAATTGAGATGAAAAACCCTAAACTTACCAAGTGAAGAACCATAAACTTACCAATTGAAGAACCCTAAAATACAGGACCAAAACAGATTTAGGGATTTGTTTCGAAAATTTCAGATTTGGGGTTAAGTGTGGAAGAGAGAGAAGAAGAAGTGGTTAAGTGTGGAAGAAAGGGAAGAAGAAGTAGTTATATAAGAAAGAAATTGGAGGGAATTAAACTCCAACGAAAAAAAAGAGGGAAGAGGGGTAAAAAAAAAAGTCAATGCCGGAAAATGTAAGTCAATGCCGGAAAATGGCACCAAGGTCTGATCTCACAAGAAAAACGCATTCAAAGGTTGTTTCTCACAAAAAAAATTTATAAGGTTGTTTCTCACAAAATGACACTTATAAAAGGTTGTTTCTGACAAAAAACTCTTTTTTATAAGATAAGGAAGTACTTTTTTAGGTAATATCGACTTTGATGTTTCACGCATACATTGTTTAAGTTTATTGTATTTTTTTTTTTTTTTGAAACAATACTCACTCTTGTCACTTAGAAAACAATCCTAACAACTCTTAAATCTTACTTTTTAAGATTTTAAGTTGTACTTATAGTACACTTTGATACCAACAAACAAACAGTATATTTAAGAAAAAATATGATGAGTTGGCAAATAGAAGTCTTTAATGCGAATGTCATCTATCTTAATTAGTAAAGTTTTATTTGGATGACAATTAAAATCTGTGATCAAATCTCGTCTACATTATTGTGCATATCCACTCTCCAACACTCAAAAAAATAAAATTCTTTAATAAATAAAATCATAATATTCTAAAATTCGCTTCATCCACAGTATAAAAAGTTTTAAAACTTTTTTTATAAAGGGAATAAAAAGTTTTAAAACTTGCAAAAAAAAAAAAAATGGAAAAAAATCAAAATACCAAGTTTATTTCATACCATAAAAAGTTAAATCCCTGATGTCAAAAAAAATAAAAAATAAAAAACTCAAAGACAGATTACAAATAACTGCCAATTCCAGTCGTTAGTCCGTAAGTACGTCACACTTTCTCTCTCTCCTCACTTTTTAAGCTCTCAGGAGAAAAAACAAAGCGCAAAGATACGCCACATCATCATTCTCTGAAAAAGTGCACTAAAAAATAACCTCGTATTCGAAACGTTTCTCCTTAAACTCAGTATAAATAGTTCTCAACTCCCCTGACTCATTCCACCTTACTCTTTCTCTCTCCTCCCTCTGTTTTTCTTTTTTTTCTTCCTCCACCCCAACTTTTTTTTGGTGGAAGAAATTTTCTGTCTTCACTTTCATTCCATCTTTACATTATATTTCCTAAATAAACTCATCCAAACCCCAAAACTCTCCTCCAAATATCAGCAAGAAAACCCTTAATAGTTTTAACAAAAAATATATACTTCATAATTAACTATATGAAATTTTAATGGAGACGGCTGGGAATCAGCAACAACAACAGGCGGCGTTGGCGGTTGTAGGTAATCAGGCGAATGCGGCGGTGGAGTTTGGGAATATGTCATTGTATGTGGGAGATTTGGATGCGAATGTGAATGAGAGTCAATTGTATGATCTGTTTGGCCAAGTGGCTCCTATTGTTTCTGTCAGGGTTTGTAGGGATCAACACAAGCGTTCTTCTCTTGGTTATGCTTACGTCAATTTTGGCTCGCCTCAGGATGGTTTGTTCTCCTTCATCTCTGATGTTGTTGTTGTTTGATGATTGGGTTTTTTGGTATGTTATGAGGTTTTCTAGCTAGTTGTCTGAGTTCAGATTTTCTCTACAATGTGATGAGAATTTTGTGGGAGTTTTATTGGAATTATTCTAGATCGATCTGACTATTACTGTGTGATTTTGCAGTGGATGGAGGAAATAGAATGTACATTGTTGTTATTGACTTATTGTTTTTCGTTTTCGGCTTTTGCACAGTGTGCCATGCTCTCTACCACGGGTACTTCTTCTAGGTACCCGTACCTGAATTTGAACCTGTACATGTACCCGTCACTTTGCCACTTAAGACTGTCATGTACATCTTTGATTGTTGATATCTCTAATTGGTTATTGATAAATATTATTATGAAATTTTGTTATTTTTTAATCTACTCATCGAAACAAATCCAAGACTACAGAGGAAGTACCATCTATTAAGTTTTGACTTTTGAATCAGCTTTTCTGTTTTTAAGAGCTCGCGATTCTCCTTATGCACATCCACTGTCCCTGTTTGGCTTTCTCTGATGCTGTGGCCGAATGAGGAATCAGGCCCGTCCCCTATCCAACCACGTCAATGGTTTCCACTGTACTCAACTCTGAGAAACTATTAATTCACTATGCAGGAAGGGTGATGGGATATATACTAACTTGTGATTCACATGTTAATATTTTGTTATAAAAATGATATATTTCTTTGTTGAAAGTATTATAACTTTTTAATCGAATAAGCTTAGAATAAATTAACTAATAGATAGGATTTCATACCAAATGATGAGAAGATTATATATGGTTTATAATATAAGATATTATACATGTATAGTATATTAAGATTCTGAGCTATTATATTCTTATATATGGTATGGCTTACATATATCTATCTTCCTAAAGAAGGGGCACATGAGTTTTGGAAGAGGTAGTATCAATTCTTACGCGAATATAGAAAATAATCTAGAAAATGGTATGACTTTATGAAAATTCTCTTTATGATATTCTTTGGTCCCCACCCTAGTAAGGGATTTTTGTTTGAAAAAACAATCATTACCATTATTGTTATAGGAATTATGACAACTTTTTCTAGACATGTTAAAATAGTACATGTTTCTGCGTGATTTTGTAGTTTAGCATGTTCATCTCCATTTGGTTATGTTGAGGTTCTGAGTATGTTAATGTAAGTTTTGCTTAGTCCACATTTTGATGATTAAGGGTTTGCTGATGCATCTTTCCTTCTGAAGTGAAGTTGTGCTTTAACTAGAATTCCTCTATGCAGCTGCAAATGCCATGGAGGTTCTAAATTTTACACCTGTAAATGGCAGACCTATCCGGATAATGTATTCTCATCGGGATCCTAGCCTTCGAAAGAGTGGGTATGCTAACGTGTTTATCAAGAACTTGGACTCCTCTATCGATAATAAATCACTACATGACACTTTTTCAGCTTTTGGAGCCATACTTTCGTGCAAGGTTGCTGTTGATAATAATGGTCAATCCAGAGGATATGGATTTGTTCAGTTTGAACAGGAGGAAGCTGCACAAAAGGCAATTAATAGTTTGAATGGCATGTTGCTAAACGATAAACAAGTGTATGTAGGATGTTTTGTTCGGCGTCAAGAAAGAATTGGAACTAATGGATCACCTAAATTTACTAATGTTTATGTGAAAAATTTATCTGAAAATCATACGGATGAGGACCTTGATAAAATTTTCAGCCCTTTTGGTTCGATCACTAGTGCTATTGTAATGAAAGATCTAAATGGGAAGTCCAAGTGTTTCGGTTTTGTAAACTTTGAGAGTCCTGATTGTGCTGCAGCTGCTGTTGAGAAGTTGAATGGAACAGTTCATGATGACAAGGTTTGGTATGTAGGGAGGGCTCAAAGGAAATCAGAAAGGGAAGCAGACTTGAAAGCTAAATTTGAACAAGAAAGGATCAGTCGCTATGAAAAGTTGCAGGCTGCGAATTTGTATTTGAAAAATCTTGATGACAGCATAAATGAAGAAAAACTGACTGACATGTTTTCTGAGTTTGGAACTATAACATCATGCAAGGTATCGCTTAGTTATATCTATGTTACTAGGACCGTTTGATATTACCTCAGGCCTCCATGTTAGATCTGACATGGGAACGGATGCCTAAAGCTTGAACGCCTACCAGTATTTTGGGCCAAAATAGTAGGAATTTTCTCAAAATAACTGAGTCGGAACGCCTACTAGTATTCGACATGAGTACCCCGAGAGTAACATAGAGTTATAGCATAGAGTGATTGATATCTTTGCAAGTTTTGTAAGATATGTTGTTTGCTAATCTTCTTTTCTGTTGGTGTTGTAGGTCATGCTTAATCCTCATGGAATTAGCAAAGGCTCTGGTTTTGTTTCCTTCTCAACTCCAGAGGAAGCAACAAGAGCAGTAAATTGTTTTGTCCTTAATAGTAAACTCTAATTGATGACAGGATTGTGGTGGTTATTTAACATGTTTTGTTATTTCTGCAGTTAAATGAAATGAATGGTAAGATGATTGGAAAGAAGCCTCTATATGTTGCCATTGCCCAACGTAAAGAAGAACGGAAGGCGAGGTTACAGGTAAATCTGGTTGCATGAATACTGCTTAAAATTTTGGCTGAACATCTTTATTTTTCTGCTTAAGTCACACAAACAAGAACATGAAAGGTAGCTTCACTTCTTTGATACTCGCTTTTCTATATATTCTCATGTATCAGACACTACGGGACTTACTTGATCTATTTACAGGCTCAGTTTGCTCAAGCCCACCTGCAGGGAGGAATGGCACCCTTGCCCACTGGGATGCATGGTTTCTTTCCTGGGTCACCTAGGCTTGCTCCTCAGCAGCTTTATTTTGGCCAAGGTGCTCCGGGTATGCTTCCTCCTCATCCTGCCGGATACAGCTTCCAGCAGCAAATCTTGCCTGGGATTCGCCCAGGAGTTCCCCCGAACTTTATGATGCCTTTCCCTGTTCATAGGCAAGGACAACCTGGACAACGTATAGGAGGCAGGAGAGGTGGTAATTCTCATCAGCTACAGCAACAGAATCAGGTGCAATTCTTTCCTTTCCTTTTTTTTACTTGCTTTTTGTAATTTGCCTTTTGTCAGTCTTTAAGAACATTTTTTCTCACTAATGTAGACTCCAAATCGCAATGGTGGGCAGAGTTTTAGATATATAGGTAATGGACGAAATGGTGTTGATCCATCTGCGGTTCCTCAAGGAATGGTGAGGCCGATGATGCCAATGCCTTTGGATGTTTCTGGAATGCCCTTGAGTCCTGTTGATGCTGCGAGATCTGGTCTTGTGTCAATGCCGACACTTGCTTCTGCCCTGGCTGCTGCATCTCCTGAGAGTCAACGCATGGTATATTGTGTAACTGCATATATTTAAGCTTGATCATATCGTGTTCTCTGTATTGAGTTGCTTTTACGCTGTCACAGATGCTAGGGGAACAACTATATCCACTGGTGGAGCGTCTTGAGCATGATAATGCAGGAAAAGTGACTGGCATGCTGTTAGAGATGGACCAGACAGAAGTACTGCACCTTATCGAGTCTCCTGATGCACTCAAGAAGAAAGTTTCGGAGGCCATGGACGTCCTCAATTCATCTACCTTAAGTTCTGAAGTTGGTGACCAGCTTGGCTCACTCTCACTTACTGAATAAGTCGTTCATACTCTTTCATCAATTAAAATCTCTTCTGCCGGGAACGCCCAAATATTAAAGGGCAGGTTGAGCTTTTTCATTCATGGGGTGGTATTTTTAATAAAAAATAAAGAATAAAAAATAAAAAATCTTGGGTTGGGATATTCCGAAAACTAGTTTCATAGGATTTCATTTAGGTTGCTTAAGCTTAACTCATTATAGTATAAAATTATATTCACACCACACTAGACAGGATATTTTGGACATCATTACATGGGATTTTTGGATATCATTATTTGAGTTTCATGGAGATGTTTAGAGTTTTTAAGGATGGCATGAAATTTGGTTATCATTATCTGAGACTTTTTTCTAGTAATTGGATTTTACTAAATGGTGGTTATCGAATTCGGATGTTTCTTTTTACTGGGGTTTCTTGTGATCACATGTAATTAGAGCATGTTGACAAGGGCCTTCTGCAAAACTGGAAGGTAGTTTTGGTTTGTAGAATGGCTGCCCATTTTTAAAATCCGAAGTGCCTTTGAAGTGTAAATTCAAGCAAACCATTTCTTGTTCGCTTCGCACACCCAGAAGAGCTACCCTGAGATGCATAATATGCTGATTTTACTCAAAAACTCATTTTTGCATTAAATGCTGATCTTCCTGGAGTCTGAATTTTCGAGCAACTATCAGAAAAATTAGTTGACTGTCAAATGATGCTGATATTAACCTTCCTTACTACAGCTCTTAAGAGAACATTTCTACAAGAACTCGACAAACAAAAATATGCCAGCATATAAACGAGAAACTGATAGCATAACAATAACACTCACCTACAAATAAGTATACTCATAACCCACTGACAGATTACATGAAGTCGGGATGGATGTCTTCCTCGACCAGAAGATTGACACCATCATTTTCCAGTTTACTCATCAGTCTTAAATCATCAGCGAAAGCAGCTTTCATTCCTTCATCACCCCTATCACCATCTTGTGTGATGTACTCGCTCCATTTTGAAGCACCTGCTTTCTTCAGTTGTTGGTGTTGCTGCTGCTGCTTCTCAAAATGTCTTCCGATGTCTCCAGGAAAATCATCTTTTGCCATGTATTGTGACCATTTGGAATCACTTGTTGACTTTGTTGTCAGAACCTTATCTCTCTGCTGTTGATCACTGCTTCTAACATCTCTGATCAGATCACCGTAATCTACTTTTAAAGAACTCGATCCAGTTCCTATCAGACATTAGGGAGTGCAATTAGAAAATCGTTTCTTAATTTCAATTTTCAGCTTTGATAAACTAAAAACAGACATATGAACACCATAAATAGTAGTTTCCCATAATCTGTTGTTTGATTTTCAAAAAGAACTTGATTAGTTTGAGACTTTGAGTGCGTCTAATTTTAAGTTTGACATACTTACATACAATTTCTATCCTATAGGCATATTTTGTTGACAGTAATGGTCATGATTTGTGTAGTTTTGTAAGAAAAACGCATGTCAATGTCCATGGTAGATAACGTCAATCCCCAAACATGTATTTATCTTCATAACTTTGCATTGTGTGGCATTAGATGGAAGAAAATCACATACCTGAAAATGAGATTTATCTACCATAGTAAATTGCGTTTACCATTACCGTTATTTTGCACCGCCTATCAACCAAACCTTAATAATCTTTAAACCAAAAACTGAATAAACTAACCAAAAAATTAGTTCTATTATCACATAGTCATTCTGTTTTTTTTATCTTTCTCACTTGGAATCTTGACACTATTCATACTTAGAAAGAATCTTCTCAATTTTTTTTTTTTTCGATTTATAAGAAAAAATATAGTCATGTGTGGTATTGTTTGATACGTCTCAATTAGTACTTTATTAATATTCAATCGTTATAATTTTTACTAATATATAATGAAAGATATTTAAGTTCAAATATGTGCATTGGGAGACGCATACGGGGAAGTTATCAAGATAAAAAAAAAACAGAGGGAGTACCTCTCTTAGAAAAGTTTGGCTTGTATGTTAAATTTTCGCCCCACTCAACAGAAGATGAACCAAATTTACCCATCAATTTCGGCTTCTTGAACACAAAATCCTCAGAAAACTCGGTTACAACTTTCGGCTCAACTCCCATTTCTTCCCCTGCATAATCAACTAAATCATCAAAACAGAATCCGAAGATAAAAAAAGGAAACATAACAAATCTGAATCCAAAAATAATTCTCACCATTTTGTTTAAATTTCAAGTAAGCAGGTTCCAACGCATTGACATTAGTCTCATCTTCCATGTATTCACTCCAATCAGTACGTCGAATCGCTTTCATCTCCGCCGTCTCATGATCACTTTCCAAGTTTTCGACAAAATGTCGCAACGAAGTCTCTCCTTGTTGCAGTTGATTATTGTCGACTAATTTGCGAGACATGTTGAAGGACTGAACGATGTTTCGGATTTCCTTGGCTTGATAACCTTGAGCGTAGATTTTCGTCACAGACTGCTTTTGATTGCAGACCACACAGTTCCATTTATTGCTGCTTTTCTTCTGCTGCTTCACCTGAGTAACAGTTTTTATATAATTCGCTAGAATCCTCGAATTAACAAATTTATCTCGACAATAAAATAAAGAGAGTGCAAGAAAATTAAAAAGAGAGAGTAATTGCCTGCATGGTGGAGCAGTGACAGCATTGAAGTGCGATGAAGAGCGTGGATTTGATCATCGTTTTGATTAAGCCAAGCGAGTTTTCTGGTGGAAGTTGGAATGAGAGATTTTTTTAAGTGTAATTTTTGTGTTGTTTAGTTTGAATTGGAGAATTAGGGAATTGTTTGATTTTGGAGAGCGATTTTGGCGCTATTTTTACTTGGGGGGATAATTGTTGAATGGCAAAATTGCCCTCAACACCCTGAATTACAGCGCGGGTGCACCAAACAACTCCAACTACGAACTATAGCCAGAACACCCCAAAGTACGGACCTGGGTGCAGTCGTCTGTACCATAAATGAGGTCGTGATCGGAATTCTCACCGGCTATAAGTCGAGTGCTTGATATTGAGCAGCCATAGAGGCATTATCCTTGATTGTGGTTGAACTTCCAGGTAGTTTGGACTACTGCAGGCAATCGATGTCGACTGGAAACCCTACCATTACCTAAATTGGTATTTGAATTCTTCTTGAAACTTGAAGAAAAAGCTGAGCTCATTGTTGTTATGCGGATTTCACTCTTTTAGAATTTAGGGTTCATTTGGGAAGAAAGAGGGAATTTAGGGAAGAAAGTCTTTTTGTTCAGTTAAGGAAGGAGAAAATAAAAGCAAGCGCCTTTTCTTTGTTTAAGTAAAATAATTATGGTTAAAATCGAAGAAAATAAGAAAGGGGAGAGAATCCGGTGAGAATTCTGGGCACCGAACTCATTTATGGTATGGACTGCACCCAGGTCCGTACTTTGGGATGTTTTGGCTATAAGTCGTAGTTGGGGCTGTTTGGTGCACCAGCGTTATAGTTCAGGGTGTTGAGGCCAATTTTACATTGTTGAATTATGCCTTGAATTATTTATCTGGTGCTAGGATTAATCTAGCACAGGTGTCTCGCTCTCCTAAGCCATAATAAACCCGTTTCTCTACTCTACCTGTGGACGTAGCTAACACGTTGTTAGTGAACCACATTAATTCTTGTGTCGATTGTTCATTGTTATTTATTTCATTAATTGCATCTGTCACAACAATAATAGGCCATACCGCCAATAACTATATCAAACTAGCAAATTATGCACATGATGCGTGTCTGACTTTTTTTATTTTTTCAAACATCAATTCTAGCGTTTTTGGGTATAAACAGGGGTAAAAGTTTAAACATTAGACATTTTTTTGCTAAATTTCGTAGGTTAAGCCTCTATCACTTAGGTTTTTAAAATTAAACTTGATGAACGATAAAAGAATGTTAAGTGATTTTTTTAGGATTTCTTATGTTGTATTAGCATAGTTGTAATACTCCGTATTTTTAGTAGTTAAATATTTATATTTTTTTAGAAAAGTTTTGGTTATTAAAAAGGTTGTTATTTACTAAAAAGGCTTTTAAAATAGGCTTTTATAAAAGATTTTGGGTGTTTAAATTAATCTTAGCTCAATTTGGATTTTGGGCCTGGGTTTACTAATTTTAAAATCTAGGTAGTTTGTTTAAAACAAAATTTAAAATGTTTTAAAGGAAATCGAAAAAGATTTCCAAAAAAAAAAAAAAAAAATATTATGCGGCGGCAAATTCACGCGGTGAGCCGCAACTAAGCAAAGTTTTGGTTACTTTTATTTTTACTTATCTTTTTAATTATTTAAGCTTATAGAATTTTATTTTGTGTGATAATTTATATCTTTCCCTAATATTAGTTGGATGATCGTAAAAAGTAGTTGGATTTTAGCTAAATTTATTTATCTTTTCTTTTAAATTCATCTTTTACTTTCCTAATCCTAGTAAGACTCTACCTGTCCAACTAGTATAAATAGGGGTCTCCACCCATCATATTATTCACACCAAATTTGAGAAATACATCTCTTTTCTCAAGTTTAAACTCTCTCTCTCTCTCTTAGCCTACCTTTTCTCTTCTCCCTAGTAGTTCTTAATTTTCAAGGTGCGTGTATATGTAGATCTTTAAATATTGTTCTGCATGCGTATAGTATCATATTTTAGGATTGTTATTTTAGATTGAAGTACATATTTTTATGAGTTTAATTATGAACTTTATGAGTTTTATTATGAATATTATGAGTTACTCATAAGTATGTTAGATTTATGGTTTTTATAAACATGTACAGTTAACGCTAGGTTCAATTGTGAAAAGAGTTCGTAAAATTATATGTGCCGTGGGTTATACTGCAATAAGTAATATAAATGCTTGATCATTATGGTTATAAACTTATAATATTAGAAGAATGTTCATGATGCAAACTTTAACTTATAGTCTCGTCAGTGGTATTAGGTCATGTATACTATGGTTGACTTGTTATGTAAAGTTAATTATCACTGAACCTAAAAGTTAATATTTAATCTTCAATGTCAATCCTTAATTATATTTTGGATATTGGCTTTCACATACTGGAAACATGAACGGTAATTTGGTTCGACAACTAGCAGGAATATTTGTGTAGTTAAAATAACACCTTTATCATCATTGTTATATCACTAATTTTATTATTCATGTTATTTGTTTTGCCTATTTAAGGCCAAGGTTTAATTTTATAAGAGTTATTATTCTTAAAGGAGGATTATTTCCAAAAGATTTTTGTTAGTTACATGATCTTTTATGATCACGATTACAAAGAAGCCACGGCTTGTTATTAATTAACAAGAACGGTAGCTATTATATTTACCCATGTACTTTTTGTATAAGTCATGTGGACCAGGTAGTTCCCCTCGTCATAGACTCATTAAGGAATACTAAACTTGGGGGGTGTGCACACTTTTGGAAAGGTACCTAGGTAAGGAAAAAGGATTTTTATTAAAGTTATATACCTTATATTATACAAGTACTAATTACAAGCATTTAAGGAAGGTTTATAGAAATATTTTGAATGTTTAGTAAAGTATTTAAATTTCTGCATATTCATGTACTCAGTATTTTTACGTTTTGTTTGTTTGTTTTATGGCTTTGTCCCTGTGATGACCCTTTTGGTGAGTAGAATTTACAGGTTGATTTGATGCATACTTCACATGGAGGAGCTAGTGAGGAATAATACTTAAGCTAGGAGTTGCTATTTTTACTTATTATAGATTCCATTATTGTCATAGTTGAATAATAAAGTTTTTATATTATCAATAAAGAGAAGTTATTATTATTAGTTTCCGCTGCATTGTTAATTTAGTAGTTAGTAGTTTTAGCCTTTAACGTTATCACGTGGCAGTAATACTCTCAAGTTTCTCAAGTGTTTTATATTAAAATATATTCTTCAAAAAGAGAGAAATTTGGGGGTGTTACAAAGTGGTATCAGTTTAAAAGCCTAGGGATATGAAACTGGAATCTAAAATTAATGGGTAGACTTAAGGATGGGCATATAGGTTAGAGAGTTTCGCATTCTTTTCATATTTATATTAAATATGCATAAAATCTATTTTATTATTTGAGGAAAAACGATTGATTTGGATAAGTTGGGTTGGCAATGTTTCTGGCAAGGAAAGGCTTGGGCTCTCACCAACGTTGCGTGTAACCAACTCTTTCCTGGGAAATTCATTGGCCCGACTATTCTTTGTCATGAATCAAGTACTCATTATAAAACATATTTGGAAAAACAAAAGGTTGAAAAAAATAATTTTGGCAAGAAAAGTTTTAGCATTTTATGTGCATAAGTAGAATAAGATGATAGATGTATTTTTTCGAAAATTTGAAAAAAAAAATATTTTTTAGAAATTCTGAATCTTTTTCGATTCATTTCAAATTACAGTTCAGATTTATTTTAACTATTCTGTCAACGTGTAATTCATATTCTACTTATATATCTATATTTTTTTTATCGAATTATAAAGCTGAATTTGTTTATGAAGTATTGAAATTTTTATAAATTGTATAGTTATTTATTGTTATATTAGCAATATGATTATTATTAATATATTTCAAGGAAGTGTGACTTATTGTCAGGTTAATATTAAAATCTTTGTATTTTTCATAAGCAAAAGAAAGAGTTTATTGTTGATTATAAGAATTGAGTTATTATTCTGTCTTTCATGACTTATTATTATGAAGCTACTTGCAAGTTGTGATATTACTAACTCTTATGGCATTTTTTTTTTAGCACAAATATTTTCTATGAGATGAACTTGGTTATTATTTAGCGTCTTATATGACATGTATGCATGTGATCTAATTCATGCAAAGTTATTTATATGTTTGTTTTGTTGATTTATAAGTGTTACAAGAACTTATGACTTCAAAGTAAGCCCAATTGTTTTAGATTCATTAAAGGTGAATATTATTTTGGTTTATTCCTTTGAAGGAAAGAAGCTTAGTAGTTTTTTTTTATAGGCATGAAGAAGACATTACCTTATGTTATGCTAAGAATTGTGAAATTAGTCATTTAAAGTTTTATGAAGTTGGATGATCTTTAATATTTGGTGACATGAGTAAGAAAGGGAAAATTTATGATTTGTGGAAAGTACAAGTAGGAAATCATTGATTTATACTCGTTTGGGCGGATTATCATGATTTAGATAAGTTATATATTTTGTTTATGGATATAGTCAACACCATTTTAGCTATGATATAGATATAACATTAAAAAGGTGACAAAATAAGGGATATTATGAGGACCTTATAAGTATATGAGATACCATATTTGAAGTTGGATTTAATTAAGGAATCTTACCCTATGCTTAATTGCAAATATCTTTAAAGGAGTTATCGTTGTTATAGTAAAACAAAGAAAGTACGAAAGACCATATTTGAATTTTTAGTAGGTTCCTTTGGATCCTTTTTGTTTTAAAAGGTGGAAGTAAGATACTAGGATTCTCTAAATGTATGCTAAGTTGATTTTGGAGGATTATTAAGTGTCAAGAGAAGTATTATTTTTGGGCTGGAGTAGTCTTAAACTCTGGCTTGATGTTTGTTACAACGAGTTATAGAGGATTGGGTATATTAATTATTAAAAGAGCTAAGTGTCTCTAATAGTGGAAAAAAAAATATACTTTTGGAAAAAAATCAAGAGCTTAATAAAGGAGAAAAGGGAAGAAATTAGTCAATCAAGGTAATTGGTTTTGGAAATAGTAGTCGTATTTTTGTCTAATGGATTTAAGCATTGAGTATATATTATGTGAAGGAGTTAATTTTATTGAAAGGGAGATTATATCAATTTGGAGACAAAATTGTTCATTTATTGTCTAAAGTCCTAGTGGACTACTGTCTATTTTGAGAGAATATTGATTATAGTACTATAAGTAAAATTTGAAGATGAATTTCGAGAACTTCTAGTTTTGAGGACTTAAGTAAGGAAGACTATTTTCTTCAAGTATATGTTGTGTTATTATACTTACAAGTGTTGCTTATGAATGAGGAAATGATTTGATTTGTAATAAATTAGGATCAGGAGTTATTTTTTTTTATAGTCATTGTGAGTTCTTCATGAGTTTTTGAAGCTTTTTAAGGAGAAAGCAAGCGTATTTTTTATTTATTTAAATAAAGGCGTTTTCGAGTAAAACTTGCGAAGGGTTTTATAAAAATAATTTTGTTCTCATTATATTATAGTATTTTCATAACATTTTTGTATTTCCCTCAAATATTTTTCCTACAACACTTATCTTTAGTGCTAAGCTGAAATTCTTTATTATTCTAGAATTTGGAAAATTTTCCTACTCAAATTTTATAAAACTTTTCAGTTTGTCATAAACTATACCCTTTTGGACTTATTTAAATATTTTCTTTATTATGATGATCAATTATTGAAGGCAAATATTTCTATTATTAATACCTTGAAAAAGAGGTTAATTTTCAAAGCTCAAAAGATTTTTTTTCGAAGGTATAATCTATCTAGTGATTTTTGTTATTCTTAGTCAACTAGTGATTCTTATATTATTTGTATTACAAAGTTGGTGAAAAAAAAATATTTTAGTCAAGTTTTAAGTCTTAGCGAGTTACGGGGGCGTAACTCCTTTTAAGGGGGATAGAATGCGATAGAGTTTCGCGCGTTTGACCTTAAAATGCTATTTTTAACCTAATTTTGACTTGTTTCATGAGTTATTAAGTGAGTCGGCTTACTTTTATAGGAAGTTTATAGTATATGTGAATTACTTGTTTTATTTCTTAATTGCTTGCGTTAAGTTTCGAGGACGAAACTTCTTTTAAAGGGGGTAGTCTCTAATACTCCGTATTTTTAGTAGTTAAATATTTATATTTTTTTAGAAAAGTTTTGGTTATTAAAAAGGTTGTTATTTACTAAAAAGGCTTTTAAAATAGGCTTTTATAAAAGATTTTGGGTGTTTAAATTAATCTTAGCTCAATTTGGATTTTGGGCCTGGGTTTACTAATTTTAAAATCTAGGTAGTTTGTTTAAAACAAAATTTAAAATGTTTTAAAGGAAATCGAAAAAGATTTAAAAAAAAAAAAAAAAAAAATTATGCGGCGGCAAATTCACGCGGTGAGCCACAACTAAGCAAAGTTTTGGTTACTTTTATTTTTACTTATCTTTTTAATTATTTAAGCTTATAGAATTTTATTTTGTGTGATAATTTATATCTTTCCCTAATATTAGTTGGATGATCGTAAAAAGTAGTTGGATTTTAGCTAAATTTATTTATCTTTTCTTTTAAATTCATCTTTTACTTTCCTAATCCTAGTAAGACTCTACCTGTCCAACTAGTATAAATAGGGGTCTCCACCCATCATATTATTCACACCAAATTTGAGGAATACATCTCTTTTCTCAAGTTTAAACTCTCTCTCTCTTAGCCTACCTTTTCTCTTCTCCCTAGTAGTTCTTAATTTTCAAGGTGCGTGTATATGTAGATCTTGAAATACTGTTCTGCATGCGTATAGTATCATATTTTAGGATTGTTATTTTAGATTGAAGTACATATTTTTATGAGTTTAATTATGAACTTTATGAGTTTTATTATGAATATTATGAGTTACTCATGAGTATGTTAGATTTATGGTTTTTATAAACATGTACAGTTAACGCTAGGTTCAATTGTGAAAAGAGTTCGTAAAATTATATGTGCCGTGGGTTATATTGCCATAAGTAATATAAATGCTTGATCATTATGGTTATAAACTTATAATATTAGCAGAATGTTCATGATGCAAACTTTAACTTATAGTCTCGTCAGTGGTATTAGGTCATGTATACTATGGTTGACTTGTTATGTAAAGTTAATTATCACTGAACCTAAAAGTTAATATTTAATCTTCAATGTCAATCCTTAATTATATTTTGGATATTGGCTTTCACATACTGGAAACATGAACGGTAATTTGGTTCGACAACTAGCAGATTTGTGTAGTTAAACTAACACCTTTATCATCATTGTTATATTACTAATTTTATTATTCATGTTATTTGTTTTGCCTATTTAAGGCCAAGGTTTAATTTTATAAGAGTTATAATTCTTAAAGGAGGATTATTTCCAAAAGATTTTTGTTAGTTACATGATCTTTTATGATCACGATTACAAAGAAGCCACGGCTTGTTATTAATTAACAAGAACGGTAGCTATTATATTTACCCATGTACTTTTTGTATAAGTCATGTGGACCAGGTAGTTCCCCTCGTCATAGACTCATTAAGGAATACTAAACTTGGGGGTTGTGCACACTTTAGAAAAGGTACCTAGGCAAGGAAAAAGGATTTTTATTAAAGTTATATACCTTATATTATACAAGTACTAATTACAAGCATTTAAGGAAGGTTTATAGAAATATTTTGAATGTTTAGTAAAGTATTTAAATTTCTGCATATTCATGTACTCAGTATTTTTACTGACACGCGTTTTGTTTGTTTGTTTTATGGCTTTGTCCCTGTGATGACCCTTTTGGTGAGCAAAATTTACAGGTTGGTTTGATGCATACTTCACATGGAGGAGCCAGTGAGGAATAATACTTAAGCTAGGAGTTGCTATTTTTACTTACTATAGATTCCATTATTGTCATAGTTGAATAATAAAGTTTTTATATTATCAATAAAGAGAAGTTATTATTATTAGTTTCCGCTGCATTGTTAATTTAGTAGTTAGTAGTTTTAGCCTTTAACGTTATCACGTGGCAGTAATACTCTCAAATTTCTCAACGAGTTTTATATTAAAATAAGTTTTCCAAAAAGAGAGAAATTTGGGGGTGTTACAATAGTCTTGTGTTAAATAAATCATTTCACTTTGTTAATTGATTGATTTTTCCGTTTTGATGTAGCACTTGATTGCATTTGTGAATTTGATTAATAAGATATTTGATTGATGTAATATTCGTTTTTACTTTTTTCAACATATATAAATGTACTAAATCTTATAGTCAATGTTTTTTATTGTGGCTCTATTATAATTTGATTGCCTTTAATATTTAAGTTATTTTTTTAATGCTATATTTGAGTTTGACTTTGAATTTCCCCCTTTTTTGGTAATAATTGATTTACTAACGGGCAGTTAAATACATTTATAGGGGGGACACCATAGCTCCCCCCTTTCCTTATATAATCTCTATTATACAAGTGAAGGAAAGAGGAAGATGGTGTCCCCCTTACAAAAAGTCTGATATACCCTTAATGAATTTTAAATTGTCATATATATTAAATAATCTTTTCTTCTTCCTACTCTCTATATATTGGACAAGTTAACAATGGAATTGAATTTGAAATTTCAGTTAAATATTAAATTAAGAAGAATGATTTCCTCTTCTTACATATGTGTGAAAAATTCTGATCAAAAATTAAATTGACAATATAACTTGATTCACACAACTAAAAGAAAAAATAAAAAACTTGAATTTCATATTACAAAGTCTTGGGTGTAACTGTTACACAATAACTTATTGTGTAACAACCACTATTCACACGCGCGCCACTTACTACCGATTTTCCCCTGATAGGCTCGTTGTAAACACGCCAAATATACCTAGACTACCCAATATAGGATAAGTATAGGGTTGAATCCACAAGGAAGTGAGGTTAGGCAGAGGTTAATTTGCTAATTACGATGAGCTAAATCTATTTTTGGGGTTCTTGATTAATAACTATTGCAAAGTCTAAAATAAATATGAAATTGACAAAATAATTTAGCAAAGTAAATGAGAGGATAAATCAAGAATAAAGGAACTAGGGGATTAGAGGATTTACCAACACTCAATCCAAGAATCCAATCATCAAAATTATCAAGGGGAACAAATCGGGGATCACAAGGGGAAAATCATGAATATAGGAACTCTAATTACTCTCTCGAGCTAATTAGAGGAGCTTAATTAGTCACTCATGACCTATTCTCATGGCATGAGCAACTAATCTAGCCAAATCAAGAACAACATGATTATCAAGCTAACCTAAACTAGAAAATACCTATTTTCATTGAAATCCTAGTCTAGCAACCAAACTTAGTCTATCCCTATCTTCATCTCTCAATCCTTCATTAGGGATTCCAAATAAGCAAGTCAAGGGGTTCCAAATAATCAAGTCAAGGGATTCCAAATCAAGCAAGTTTAATCAACAAGTTTAACCCCAAATGTTAACCTCTAGCTTAGATTTAGGATCTAAAGAGTAAATAAAGGTTACATTCCTTCCCCTAGTAGGAAACTACTCACAAATCATGGAAATAAAGCAAAACAAAACTTGAACTAACTTCATCACCATAACCATGGAGGAAAGAGAAAAAGGAAGAAATAATCAACAAATAAAACAAGATCTAAGCAAACAAAGCATGAACTAAACAAGATTAGAGAAGGAGAAAATGAAATAAACAAGAAATTACCAACTTTAATCTTGCATAAATATGAAAATGGAGTTCCAAAGCTTCAAATCTCAACTTTCTCTATCCCAGGGTTTAAGTTTGAGTACTAAACACAAATTAAATCTCCCTCTAATCTCAAATCAAAATTAGCTTAACCAAAAATGAGAGGAATTTCTCTTATATAGTCCTAAAATAAAGTAAGTTTAATTACAATAAAACCCCCGTACAAAATTTAAAAACAAAAGAAAAAGTTCCAAAAGAACCCAGCGACTCGGATGGGTGACCCGACCAGAGCGCTCGGGTGTCCCTGACCCGGACGAGTCACTTAAACTACCCGAGTGGGTCGCATGATCAGGAACAGTTTTCGGGGGCTTAAAAACTGACCCGGGCGAGTCAAGTCAACCTGAGCCCTCGGATCAGCTGACCCGGGCGGGTCGTCTCCACTTGAAGAAATGGGCAGCATCTTTGATTGACCCAGGCGGGTCATACAACCCGGGCCATCGGGTCATTCCCCTTCTCTCCTTTCTCTCTTCTTTTGAGCCCTTTGATGCCCTGTTTCTTCAACTCCTTGCCTCGGGTTTGTGCAAATGTCCTCCAACATGCTCCCTAATCCTGAAATAAAACCAAACACACAAAGAAAATGCACAAAAGAGGAGTATTGCACAACTTTAAAGAAAACAGAAGCAAATTAGCCTAAACTAACCTAAAAACAACTACAAAAATAACTAAAAACTATAAAAAAAAGCCAAGTATATAAACCAATCATCACCCATATTGGATTTATTTCCTCTTTAGGTGGGTCTTCTAAGGGTCCAATTGGGGAAATCGCTCCTTTAGCTCAGAGTTGGTAAAAAATTTGAGTATATGTCATTTTTAGTGGGGTGAAGGTCCTTTTTTCCTGCCGGGGTTTTAAATAATCATTTGTACCCATGTCAACATCTTTCCCTACTAGAGCGATGATATGTTGTCGTACACCTATCAAAAATAATTCCTGCAAAACCTTCTAACGATATAGTAGGGTATGTAGGGTCGAATCCACATAAAGATGGTTATTTTAATCTAGCTTCTAAAGTATGGAAAAACTAAACAAGATCACAAAGTTGAGTAAGGTTCTAAACTAATAAAATACGAAAATCAAAGTAAAAGGATCTAGGAAAATGGCTCACCATGTTTATAATTCAAATCAATCAAAATATTATCAATAATTCAATTAATAAAATACCTAGAGCAGAGGTTAATCCTATGGTCGGGTCTTAACGCTCTCAAATCAACATATGCAGTACGGTTACTAACATAATCAGATTTGTTAATTGTAGGTAAGCCTCTAAGAGTACTATCTCTCGATCTATGGCTGGATATTAGCTAAATTTAATAAGACAATTGATCAGGTTTCAACATTAACAAAATATACTAAATCAATTAGAAATATCAAAGGCTAATCAAACCATCAATAACATCAATCAAGATTGATAGTATAAACACGGGTTCCCAAACCCTAGAAATAAAAATTACTCAATCATGGAATAAAGAATAAAATCTAAATTTACAAAGGAAAGCATAGTCATAGAAATCAATGAAAGAAATAAATAGAACTCGTGAATTAATGAAGGACAAGAGAAACTAGGGTTTGCAACTAAAGCTAGAGAGAAAAAGAAGAAGAAAACTAAACTATTAATAAAATAATGTGAGAGAAGAGAGAGACGAGAATAGAGCTTTTCCTAATCTAAATAAGAGTAATTAACCTAATATGACTAGGAAAGTAAGTTACAAGATAAGGAAAGTCGAAATAATGAAATGGCCGGATCTAGTGATCCGCGCGTATGATAACATATTCCAGCATAAACAGATTCAACTTCCAAATGACATAACTTTTTAACTAGAAGTCTCATCGGGGTGTGCTACCTATATTTGGAAAGCTCTTCAAGTCTAGTTTCCAAATCTGCTGGAACTATTCAATTTAAAGAAGCACATCAAAAGTTATGGTTCATTTTTCACATTTCTTCTAATGATTTTCCGTTTTGTTTTCGCTCAAACTCGTACTATAACATATCCAAATGATCCTTATGCAATGTATCTTCCTTCCAAATTTAGGTGAGCATACTCCAAATATGTTCTTAGAACCAAAAATTCATCAAAAACAAGAAAACATACCGAATAGGAGTAGAATAGCATAACTTAAGAATATAATGTAATAATAAACCTATATATGAATCTGTAGACACATAATCATGTCTCCCCATTTAAGGATATGATGATGAAACATACCGTGGTCTTAATTGGTCTGATCCAAGGGCAGAGCAGCCTGACGAGCCATTCAAAATCATTTCGAAAAGTGTTAAAGTCCTATTTTAAAGCCCAATTAATTATTCATGATAATTATTTGTATTTGAGCCCAATTCTTTGAAAAGCCCAATTAATTGATAATTAATTAATAAATATTTTCAAAAGATATATTTTTTAAGTCAAAATCAGATTTTGTCCCGTAAAATCAGATTTCCGGAGTCAAAAGATAAAAGAAAATCTTCAAAACGCGTTTATATAAAAAACCTATAAAAAACAAGGCGGTGCGCTGAGCGCAGTTGACTGTGCTGAGCGTAGCTGACTGTGCTGAGCGCACGTGTCCTGCCACGTGGACTTCCACGTAGGTTGCGTTAAGCGCACAGGCTGTGCTAAGCGCACCAGAGCTGCCAAGTAGACTTCTGTTTCATGTAGAGTTTTGCGTCAAGCACAATTCTTTGCTTGAGACCCGGAATTTCTTTCTTATCTTTTCTAAAAGCACGTACCACGTGTACGCTTTTTACTGGTCATGTCGCGTTATACGTTTGCCACGTCAGCTACGCCTGGCGCAGCAGGCGCGTGAGGCGCAGGCCGTTTTCCCTATAAATAGGCCTGATTTCCGTACAGATAAAAAAGACGGATTTTTCACATTAACACACTTCGAACTCGACGAATACTTTAAGAACCTCTCTGTGAACTACAAAATCTCCCTACAAAAACTCATACTTTCAAACACAAATACATTCAATCTACATACTTTCATACATTCAGATTTTCAGGCTTCACGATTGCTCTTCCCGAAGGTTGTCAATCTCTCAGACCCAAGCCACGGTATAATCCTGAGGGTCCTTAAATAAATTATTTTTATATTGAAGTTACTAACAATTTTCTTTCTTGATGTAGATCTTTAATGTAAAATCGCTCCACTGTATATTCTAACCCTTTTTTTATATACTTTCTTTTACTTTATTATTATTCTTTTCTTTGTATATTATCATACTTGCCTGATCATTATATGCATATTATATGATTGTCCCTGCTTTATTGCTTTTATCACCCACATGTTATTTTTGCTAATCAAAGACCTAAATAAATGTTCTAACATTAATCAGATTAATTTGGACAACCTATTAGGTTCCCTGTAATATTGATCGCATAATAACTTGTCACTAAAATTTAGTCTTTTATGTGTTTCCTGAACCTACTTAGACTAAATATTTTTAGGGTACTTAAAATATTATATGATTATTCTTTGGCATAAAATCTATAATGAATCGATATTTAGTAGAGGCCAGCAATGGGCAATATGGTTCCTGACTATATTTGTACCCTCACGCCCGAACTCAATATTTGGTTCACTTTAACCATCTATGGAGTCAGGACGGGGAAATCTACATTGGATAATTTGTCCCTATGATTTTCCTATATCCAATTAGGTTTATGATTCTTCCTAAAAAGAATTATTGGCGACTACTTTCAATACAAAATAATTTTCAATAAAACCTTAGTAGTGGGGTACTCAAATCTAATACGCGCTCACACCGCGTAGGCGAAATAAAAACACGCCTACATAATCTAAATGCAAGCTAAATGCACCTAAAAACTATATATAATTATGACACATCAAGTGACATCTATCTTATTTAGGGTCTTGTTCGAAGCCTTCCATCTTCTATCATGTCTTGGATAACGTGCTTCAACCTATAGCAATCATTAGCTTTATGTCAATTTCCTCCATGGTACTTGCAATAGGCGCTTTGTCCCAATTTCTCCCTTTTTGGTCTTCCTCAGGATCTGGAGTGGATCCTATAGGATAGAGCAAGTTTCTAGAATGAAGGTACTCAAATACAACGTCATAGCTCACATCTGGAGGTGTAAATTCTCTTTTAGGCTTTCTCTTAGGCCTGGTAAGAGTCGGTGCAGGTCTAGAAGGTATCTCTATTGGAGCACATATTTTCTTTATTTGTTTTAATAGATGTTTAGATGTTGGGTGAATCATCAATAATTCTTTTGCCTCCTCTAAAAAGAGGCGAGCTTTCAGAGACTGATTTGATGGAAAGATTTATCAGTGGACTGTGTTGTGTGATGTCATTCAGTTCATTGATCCTTTGTTGGTCAGTCGCTATTGCACCAAAACTATATAGTGTCTTGTAATCTGCACTACGATTCTCTTGAAGAACATTGTGGTTTGCCTCTAGTCTGACGATACGTGCTACAAGATCTACTAGTATACTTTCCATCTCATTAATTTATTCTTGAAGAGTGCTTGTGTAATAGCCCGCATGCTTAAGCAATTTTAATTAAAAGTTAAATATATTTTATCTACTTAATTATGTGATAATATTGCTATTATGAAAATATTATGAGATATATGCATATATATTTTTTTAAAGTTTTTCTTAGAATACTTTATTTTTCAAATAAGTTATGAGTTATATTGTTTTTTTTTTTACAATTACAACTTGTATTAAACTCATTCCTCAAATTATAGTGTGTAGCTATTTTGAGTTCTATTGAAACAAGTCAAAACTAGTCAATTTCTATTTAAGAAAGGAAACCCAACTCCTCATTTCCCATATATCTCTCATTCTCTTTCCTCTCTCAAAACTTCATCTTCATTCTTCGGATACTCCATAAGAGTAACCTTTTGCTTTCCTCAAGTTAATCTAGCCAAACTTCATTCTTCAATCAATTTTCCTTGCCAAATAATTTATACTTCATGAAATGATATAAAAATCTCATACTTCTACTTGTAATTGTTTAAGAAAGTTTGAAAAACCCAAAAAAAAAAACCTCAAATTCCATTCTCTCTTGAATTCACCCTAAAATGTTGATCAAGTGCCATGAATGTAGCCCAAAAAAAAACCTCCATAAACATTCTTGAAACCTTGAGTAAATTGGAAATTGGAAGAAAACCCCAAAACCCATTGACTCTCTCTCTCCTCTGTTCACGACCTTCTGTTGGCTCAATTATCTACAACCTGAAGTCTGAATTTAGCAAATGTTCCTTCTTCAAAGTTGAAGATCTTGGAAAGTTATTGAATTTAGACTCAAAAATTACTCAATTTGGAGTTGTGTGGTTGGAGTTATGCCCATTTGAATTTTTCTACTGCTGCCGTCATTTTTCTTGCGCTGCTGCTCGTGTAGAAACAACAAGCTCTTCCATTGCTTCTGTAAATTAGTTCTCTTTCTGTTATGTGCATGAGATGACTCAAATTTCTTATGATCTATTGCATGCAAAGGTAAAATTGGTCTTCTTACTTTTTACTCTTATTTTCAAAAAGAATACTTCAAATAGTTTATAGGATAATCAATTTTGTTATATTCAAGTTAAAGTTACGTTGTTACAAATAAGTTTTGTATAAATTAATAAAGCATTTTTTTATATGTGGAAATTAATTAAGATTTCTTATTTAGTTCATTGAATGAATTACTAATTTCTTCCTATTATTATTACTAAAGTATTATTGAAAGTGAGAAGGATCGTTTGAGGTCATTAGTGATAGTTATGGAGGTCAAGCAATAGTTGAAATTCTTGGGTTCAAGATTTCATTGGAAGCCACTTATTATTATTATTATTATTATTAGAGTTTGGTATTGATGATTGAATTAATGTACACATTGTCCTTCCACTTTCCAATTCGGAATTGATGTTTTACATGAATTTCATGATTTACGTAAAGTAAATGAGCATTTGACTCAAGCTTGTTATGTTATTGTGATCATTAAGTTGGTAATGTTGAAAGTGTAATTAGAACCTTCATGAGTATAATTGCATTCGAAAACGTTTGTTTAAATGTTCAAAGCTAAGTTGCCTATTATGTATTGAGTTTTATAAGTTGAATATGCAATTACTATTGTGATAAGGTTATTTTGAAATAGACTTGACAATATTGGCTACATTAATGATTATGGCTTTGATATCTATATTGATTTTGTGGATGTTGGATTATGAGTTCTTAAGTGAGAATTGCCGATATGTTTACTAATGTATGTATCATTTCCAAAATTGAGTTGCTTAAGCGCACTTTGTGTTAAGTGACCTAAATATAAGGACTAAAAGCTCATGGATTTCAGGTGCATTTTTAGTGGTATATTATTAAAGAGTTTTCAAATATACGGAGTTAACAAGATCTTTTATTAGCTTAAAGTCAATAAGATTTTAGGAACGTTATATATTTTTGTAAACGATCTCTAATCTAAAGATTTGCATATTGTTTTCAAAAAAAAAAAAATACAATTATGAACCTTAGTTTAGTGAAGGAGATTATCGGAAGTAGTATGATATAGAAGGTTGTATCTTGAGGACATTTTGTTAAAGGTTAAGTTTTTTAAATTAGAAGATAATCTTCGAAGAAATCTTTGAGGAATTGTGTTTTATTGAATTGGAAATCTGTGTTGGAATGTATGCGGGATGAATTAATTGATTGAGAAATTATCTTTAAGGAATACAAATTGTGATACGAGAATGTTGGGTTGGTAGATAAAGTTGGGATTAGGAAGTGAGTACAATATGTACAGTTTCGTTAACGGGTAGTAAACGTGATATGAGAGGTTCATGGGTCTTAAGGATGAGGAGAGCAAAATAAGTATATTGGGGATGAGAGACATCAAATATTAATTAGGAGGTATAATTCGAATAATATTGTGCTCAAATGATAATATGAAATCAGGTATCGATGCCAAGAGTTATGTTGTATATGTATTACGCTTTACTAAAGTGAATTATTGATTAGAAAAGGTGATATGGTTATGGTGTGGGTGTTTGAGGAGTCAAATATAGTTGTTACGTGAGAACGTTAAGACTGGAAATTAAGTGAATCTGAGGTAAGTTTCGGAGTTTAACGTCAACTAATATTTTATTAGGATTATTGCTAAAACGTCATAGATTTTAAAAACATTGAACTAACTAATGACACATCAGGGATCAATGGATCTCAAATATTGAGAAATAAGATTTGAGATACGAATGGCATGTTAGAAATTTAAAAGATCGAGATCTAAGAAATGGTTCGAAATAGTTGTGTCAATAGTAAATGTGAACTCTTTTTGTTTGAGTTACGAGAAATTATATCTTATGGGTGTGACACTATATCCGAATTTGGGAATGTTTTCTCATAAATATTGGAATGAGGTAAGCTGTAGAGGTTAAGATAAATTTTCTGATGTAAGGTATAAGACTAAAGAATTGGAAGTAAGGAGGATGTAATATGCCGTAGTAAAGCACTTGGGGTTAGAATTGTGATTCGATTATAAGGAAATTATAAATTTAAGGTTAATGAGGACATTAAAATATTTGGGATGATTAATTACAATGACCATTCAAGTGATTGAGTATGGAATCATGACATATAATTTGGAGTAAGATGTTCTTGAGTTATAAAAGTCATAAATGTTTATCACAACAAAGTGGGTATAAAAATATGAAATACTGATGAAGTAGTTGGTAAAATGCGAACACTATTCTAGGCAATGGGGAGTTGATGTATTGAGTATGAACTTAGTAATGGTTGGGACTTGGGAAGTTATATGGTCGAATTTTCAAACCTATGGTTGGGTAGTTAGAAATTATATTTGAAAAATCTAGTATGAGAAACTTAAATATGCTCTAAACAACAATCTGCTTACTCTTAATGAATTTTAAGGAGATGAAAGTATTTCGAGATTTTAGGATTTTGAATACTCCCACTTATTTTAGAATTGTGTAATGGAACTTGGATGACAAAACGTATCTAAAAGATATAGTTATGAGTTCATGGAAGTTAAAAACAAAAAACAAAAAGAGAAGAACTACTTCCCAAGTTTGTTTAACAGTTTTGTTTTGTTTTCAAGTTGAAAGCTTAATTTATTTTTACAAGTTATGAGATGTGATTATGTTAGGTATACATCAAGGGTTATCATATTGGAGTTGTGTATTTTTTATTCAAATATATATTCTAGGTTATAGTCGTGTAAGCTCATGGTGCCTCCGTCTAGGATGAGAAGATAAATTTTGTCGTCCTCTCAATTTGAACTTGATTACTTAAAGGTTCCCTAATCTTAGTTAGTAGCTCGGAAGGCCGGGCTGTTACAGCTTGACATGTTGTGTATATCCTACAATGGAACATCAAGTAGGAGGTTAAAATGGAGTGATAGTGGAGAGAGAGAAGTGGAATGAAAGAATGTATATTTGAAAAGAATTTTCATTTTAAAGGTCGAGCTTCTAGGAACAAATCAGCGTATCCTAAATGAATGATTTTTTTTTTTTTGGATGCAATGAATGGCTAAACTACCTCTTGGATGCATGAACAAATTTTTTTTTGGATTTGTTGTTTTTTTGGATGCACCTAGACCTAAGACATGTATGCATGATTCTTTGCGATGCACCTAGACCTAATGCATGTGTGCATGACTCAAGCTATGCATTCGAACCTCTAAAGGCTACCTACATATCCAAAAGAGGGAATCAGGTCGCTTGTAGTTTGGGACTACTAAATGCGGAATACATGAAATGAAATGGAGAATTGTATGCAATGAGACTCATATGTACTCTAGTTATGCATGAAGTGTATGAATGATGGACTATGCAATGCGAAAAGATTCTAGTATGAAGCAGTCCTAATTGATTTGAAATTCTACGGACTTTAGAATCCTAGGCTTGATAGACTTCTAATGACTTTAGAATTTTTAGCCTTAATAGACTTTTAAAGATGACAAACTTCTAATATGCATGAGACTTTGGTGGACCTAGACTCCTAAGATGGATGGAATTCTAATGGATTAGACTCGTACTATACATGCATTTCTATGGACTCTAGACTTCTAAGATGGATGGAATTCTAGTGGATTTAGACTCCTACTATACCTGGATTTCTATGGATTCTAGCCTTCTAAGAAGGATGGACTTATATGAATTTTAGAATCCTAAGATGGTAAGAATTCTAGTGACCTTAGACTTACACGAGATCAGGACTCCTAATGCGAATGGAGTTAGACGAGGTTAAGATGTAACATCTCCGATAATTTAAATGATAATTTCTAAAATATGCTTAATTTAATGAACATTAGACAGTAGCGGAAATATTGTCTATCGGAGTATTACTTTCTAACCATAATAAAATGTTGTCTAATTATCATAACTAAAGGTTAATTCTCCAAATATCATCCAAAGTGAGGTTATAAACCTCTTACAACCCAGGTTATCAAAATGATGAAATTCCGAATGTCATAAAGTAGAGCATGATAACAAAAGATTATAATTCTTATCTCTCACTCTAGCCCGTTAACCACCCGAATCATTAGCTTTCTTCACCTGCAAAATATATATATATAGGGGTCCACAGTCAATGGGGAGCAACTAGCAGTCCTCCCAGGTTAAACAAGATCAAATAAGCTAATTACGGTAATCAACATCGATTATAGTAACCACAGAGTATCATAATTCTTCATTAAAAATAATAATATACTCAAAATATCCATTTATACCAAAATAGGCTCAATTTCCAAATCCAAATAACTCTCCCAAATAATCATTCAAACACAACATCACAACAATCAGCATCCAGGGGAGAACTGAACGCAAGTGGATAGATGTACACCCAGCTCAGCATACAACCACCCACGGTTCCTACATGATAGAAGTATTAGGACACGCACACCTAGCTCAGCATACGATATCCTATGTCTTAGAAATGACCATAACTCCCAGTGCTAGTTTCAACGCACCCAGCTCAGTGCGCCGTACCCAGCTCAGTGCGCCGTACCCAGCTTAGTACAACCTAACACTGGACGACGACTAATATCAAAGCGGACTTACATACCCAGCTCAGCACGTAAGTTAACTCTATGTACCGAGCTCAGCCCCATAGGATTTCTCTTCCTCAACAAAACAAACCAATGTACCAGCTTAGTACAAAGGTAATGACTCAATAAAATATCATTTCAAAAATATCTCTATGTACCCAGCTCAGTACAATAGTAAACATCATCTCAAAACATCTCTTTGCACCCAGCTCAGTGCAAAGTAAAAATCATCTCAATACAACACTTTGTACCTAACACATTACAAAGTCATCTCAACAGCACTTTGTACCCATCACAGTACAAGGTAAAACTAATTCAAAATTAAGATCATAACATAATTAAAGTAGTAGTAACATGAGATTGTTAACAACATCTTTTTTTTAGAACAATCTCAAATCATTTTATTTAGTATAATAATTAAAGGTTTATAATAATCACAAAAACTTGTCAAATCGACATAAAAATTGATGGAATCACCCAATTCAACTTAATATCAACTCAAATAACATTTTAATAAAAAATACATACACTTGTCAATTTGACATAAAAGTTGTTGGAATCACCCAATTCAACTTAATATCAACATAAATAATATTTTAATCCAAAATACACAAACTTGTCAAATTAACATAAAAGTTGTTGGAATCACCCAATTCAACTTAATATCAACTTAAACAATATTTTAAACCAAAAATACACAACTTGTCAAATTGACATAGAAGTTGATGGAATCACCCAATCCAACTTAATATCAACTTAATCAATAATTTAATCCAAAATACACAAACTTGTCAAATTAACATAAAAGTTGTTGGAATCACCCAATTCAACTTAATATCAACTTAAACAATATTTGGTTTGAAAATATTCATTTGTAAAAGGGAGACAAAAGTCATAATTAAACTCATTGTAATTTATTTATAAATTCTCAAATTACACGTAATAATAATTAAATATGAAAACAACAAGTTTGATTAAATTATTTTTAGTAAAACAAACTTAATATATTAACTAACATTAATAAACAAATCAAAATTTAGTTAAAAGTTTTTGTAATTATTCTGAAATACATGACTAGTTTCGGTAATTAGGTTTTCATTATACAATAATTTCGAATTTAAATCACTAAAATAAATTAATAATAATACAAAATTAATATTATTGATATTAGTCATGAAATACCTTAATATTAATAAACTTTTAACAAGTTCATTTTGTTTCAAAAAGCTAAATTTTAAATTAATAGATTTTTGAATTAAACAATTTACTAATCAAAAAAATAATAATTTGACAAATTCCTACAATAATTCAAGTAGGTTAATCACGACCATAAAATGAGGATTTAAATATAAAATAAAATATCTTAAATAATTTTCGTGAGTATAAAAATAAATTTCAAAATTTAAACATATTCTAAAACACTAAAATACTATCGGATATAATTACACAATTAACAAAATAAGTTTCCAAAATTCAAATTAAATCACACCAACAAGTTAATAACATGTATGAGTTCATAAACATACTAAATATATCATTTTATCAAGATTTATACATATAAAATCAATAAATATATATTATACACTTAAATACACATATGTAAATCGAAAATCATAATTAACAATTAAATTCACATAAATCCGAAAATTCATATATAATTCACGTAAATTCACATAATCCATCTCAGATATTATTATAACTATTTCTACTATAATGTATATTAATTAACTATAATTAACTTATTAATCAAAATTAAACTAGGATTAAAGCTAGTTACCTTAATTTCAGTGGAAAATAGAATGGAGATAATAAGAGAGCACGAGCTAAGATCCTTCCTCTTCCACAAGATCTAAATCAAAAGTATCACCTTCTAAAAATGTTCAAGGAAGAATTAGGTGTTAGAATTTCAAGTAGAAATTAATAGAAGAAATTAGGAATTTAATTAAAAACAACTTGAAAATGCTATAAATAATTTTCAAAAGCTCAAAAATTACTCAAAATTTTTATGGAGTACAAAAATGACATAGAAAGTAAGGGAGAAGCTGACTCTTCAGTTTTAGGATGAAAAGAGCTTGGGTAAAAATTATTTGCTCCAAAACTTTAAGTAAATAAGAAAAAAAATGTCAAGAAGTCAAGGTAGTTGGAAGATGGAGTAATTGGGTTGGCAATGGGGTGAAAATGCTTGGAAGCTTCCTCCAACATCAGAATTTACTTCCCATAAAAATTTCAAGACTTTTGGACCAAGTTTAATAATTTTAAAGATTAAAACCTTAAAGTTAGTCAAATAGTCAAATAAGCTTATAAATGCCTTAGAAAATCCGAAAATGAGTTAACACTATGACAAACTGATTTTAATAAATTTGAAATGAGTTTTAAAAATTATAAATTAATTAATTAAAATTATTTTTACCAATTTCCTAATTTTTTCTCCAAAACAGATTTTAAATTCAAATAAAATCTAAATATTGAAAATAAATTTCACAAAAATTATTTAAACCTTAGGAAAATAAATCCAACATGTTTATGAAATAAAAATATAATTTTTATGAATTTTCAAATCAAGATGAAAATTTTGTTGATTAAAACACTGAAACGATAACGGAGTTAATTAAACACTATGAAATAAACGCGAAAAATTCGGAGTGAAATTTTTAGGTGTTACATAAGAACTCTATATGGAGTGAAACTGGATGAAACTAAACATATAGGCTAGATGAACTTTTAATGGAGTTAGAATTCCTAGGCGGGTGAGACAACAAGATGGACTCTAAGAAGAATCCTAAATGATGTACATGAAAAGATGAGACGATATACATGAAAATGATAGGATTGAAAAATGATGAATTTTCGAAAAAGATAGGTGATAGGAGATGGGGTGAAGTTATGAAAAAGATGAGAAATAAGTTTTTGAAAAAGGATGGGGAGATTTTGAAGATAAGTATGTTGGGAGCATAGAAATATCTGATTTTCCTCCAAAAAAAAGATAAAAAAGAAAAAGGAAGATGATCCTAAGTATGATCGTTCACCTAAATGAGATTTGATAGTGATAAGACTAAAAAAAAGAAAAAGATTGATCTTTATCATTTAGAATTACGTGAAATTGATTTTTAACAAAAGGACTCTAAGAAAGACCATGACTCTACGTGAATGCAGACGGAAAAAATATAGGCTAAGCCTTGCAACAACGTTGCGCTTGGCGCAAAGCCCGTGCGTCCGCGCAAGAACGGCGCGCCTGGCGCAACTTAATGCGTTTGGCGCACTGCTCCCCGACATGCTATTTGGCGATTCAGGCGAGGTTTTGGTTAATTCTACATAGCTTCGGGATGCGACGACGAACAACGACAGACTTATTGATACTTTATTGACTTAAACGATAGCCAAATTGACAATAGCATGAGACTCAAAGGTCGCGCGCCACACAACAGTGTTGCTCTCGATGCAAAGTTGTGCGTCAGGCACACCTCAAATGCGTTTGGGGCAACGCCTTGGTTGCGCTCCACGCAACAGTTTTGCTCGCGGCGCAGGGCCTTTTGCGTCCGGCGCAAGGGTTGTGTGACAGGCGCATCGCGATGCGTTTGGCGCACTGCCCCCCGGCATGCATTTTGCCAACTTGGCGAAGGTTTGGTCAATTTGACGATAGTTTTAGACGCGATTTTAGGTGCATTGCACATCAATGTTTTGATTAGGCAAAAATTGCAATCACAAGCAAATGTCATATAACATGGAAGCAAAATTCTCAACCTTAAAGTCTAGTTCTATTTATGTTAAGGGCGAAAGGGTCCATGACTAAGAGATTGATCCCACGCTTCATACCTTTGCTTACAAAGGTGGCCACGTATAAAACGCACTCGAGTTCTCAAGTTAGGAACAAGAGAACAATGCCATAGTTGGGTGGGTTTGCTTATGACTAAGATCCAACATTATCGCTCAAGAAGCTTTCGGAAGGACAACACACAAACCCCCGGGGGTGGCTTCAAGCATAGAATATGCCTGATGAGGCAAGGAAGATTGTCCTTATAGTTGCTTAAACAGTAGCCATGCATATGCAAAACAGTATGTCGTTCAAAAGCATAAAAAGAAAATGAATTGTAATTTTCAAGTTTCACCCACTCATTTAAAAAAAATTAATTTTTTAAAATCCTCCCCAGTGAAGTCGCCAAAAATGTAGGCGTGATTTTATTCGCCTATGCGGTGTGAGCGCGTATTTGACTACCCCATTGTTAATGTTTTATAATAAAACGTTTTTGAAGTCGCCAACAAGTCTTTAGAGGAAAACTCATAAACCTAATGGATATTGGGAAACCTTATTAGGGACATCTTTGGGACTTATCCAATGTAGATTTCCCTGTCATGACTCCATTAATGGTCGATGAACCATAGATTGAGTTCGGGGGTGAGGGTACAAACACAATTATGAACCACGTTCGCCCATTGTTGGCCTCTACTAAATACGATTCACAACAAGTTTTATGCAAAAGATCAATAACCAAATAATATGTTCAACACCCTAAAAAAGATGTCTAAGCTGGTTTATTAAACACATTAAAGACTACTTTTTTTTAGTGATAAGTGATTTAGCAATCATATTACTGGGTACCTAGCAGGTTGTCCATGTTATCAAATTTAAGCATTAGAACAAGTATTTAGATCTTGATTAACAATAATATACAAGGTGATAAATATTGCAATCAAACATAAAAAATCTCTATTCTATATGGGAAGAGAGTGGGGACACCAAAATACAAAAAGTCCAATTTTACCCCCACTAAATACACCAAATTACATCTCATAGGATAAGAGACACGGGAAAAAACGGTTTCCTTCCATCTACACTGAAAAAATAAAAATAAATGGCAAAAACAAAACAATATAACCGTATCCTTTACAATCAAGATAGTAACTTTTCAAATCCGATTGTTTCTACATCTCCAACACTCAAACTATCTCTTCTCCCTTCCATGATAAAATTTCCCTTTCATTGCCTGCATAAAACCAACATGAGTTTAACAACATACGATCAAGTTCAGGTAATATCAAAGCATAAAACTCAGCTTTTTATTCTACAAGTACAACAACCTTAATTTTGTGGTGTAATTTTTTTTTTTTTATGTAAGGAACCTTTGCAAGCATTGTAATCCAATCAGATATCCACAAAGTAGGAATAAAATCGTGTGCAATCGCAAGTTCGTCTAGCAGTTTCACAAGAGATATTTTTACTTGGCAATTAATCCTCATTTTGTCATACTTGCAAAACAAGAACATTCGAAATTAGTGAGATTTTGTTGATTCATTGGGTTCGTGGGATGGTTAATTTGATTAACATGTGCAAGTTGGACTTCAATAGAATGATCTGTTACTCCTCCGTCATATTACATTTAACTGATTGAACAATGAGGAAAAAAAAAAAATCAAAATACAAATTTTTAATGGAATCAAAACACATTTTTTCAAGGGAATCAAAATTCAATTTTTAGAAGAAAATCAAAATTCAATTTTTCAGGGAAATAAAATTCATTTGTTTCAAGGAACTAAAATTCATTTTTTGGAGCAGAATTAAACTGCGATAAATGATAAAAAAAATGAAAAGATTAACTCACCTTTAAATAGAGATTTTGGTATTGTTGTTTCACTATGAATCTGCCAATCGCGGGAATTTTCTTTTTGTTAGGGTTTTTGTCAGTGATTGTGAAGTCCAGTTTCGACTGGAGGTGGGCGATCTCGGTCGGGTTGAGTGACTGGAGGTTAACCGGAAAATCCGATTTGAAGAAGTAAAAGTGGAGGTGTTTTGGATGGATGGATGGAAAATTTGGCGACGAGAGAGATTTGATGCTGTGAGTGGGTTTGAGGATTTCTTGGGTGGTGAAGGTGATGGTGGATGATGTTGGTTTTGGGTTGGTATTTTCATTTTTTTGTGTCGAGGATTGGTGTCAAGTTGGGTTTTAGTTTTGGACTTTAGTACTAAATGAAGTCATGGAGAGCAGGTGATTGGTGTGTGTATTTGCCAATTCCTAAAATGTTTGAAGGGTGTTGGTGGGTATAGGTTGCTCCCTCTAATAAGTCAATTATTGAGTTGGAGGAGGTGTATGCTTATAAGGTTGTATTTATGGTATGTAGAAAGTGATGACTTTTTTCTATGAAGAATGTATTTGATAGACTTACTAGGTGTTGTTTGGTTGGATGTAGGAAGTTTTAGTTTTGTTATTTGGTTGGATGTCGGAAGTTTTAGTTTTGTTATAAGGGTAGAATATTAATAATGCTTTCTAACAAAAATACTAAATTCTCACTCCTAATCTTTTCTCCTTCATATAATTGTAGAATGTGTAGTTTCTAACAAATTTTCGCTTTGACTTTATCAAATATCATATGGGTTGTTTCGTTAATTCACATTCCTAATCTTTCTCCTTGATATTTGTGCTATACACTTTGGGTACAGCTAAAAGAAAACGGAGGAAGTAACAAATGGTACCAATATGTTGTAAAGATTTTTATGATATTCCCTCTTTTTTAAAAGATCTCTACAGTGATTATTCAAGTGGCCAAAGTCCTTTCGTATGTGATAATTAATATATGTCGATAAAGTGATTAAGGGATGTTTTGTCGAATTCATGACAATGTATATTTTTATTTTTATTTTTATTTTTCATGATTTTTACTATTAAACAATAAAATATATTAATAGGCGAAGTAGTGTATTGGAGTCTATGAAAAACACAAGTGGGGTATTTTTAAAGAATGAAGGGAGTATCCTATCTCTATTATATAATGGAAAAGATAGGATTTGACGTTTCCCCAAAATGAAAACTCTACCATACAAGAAAATAGTGCAGGGGGACACGAAATCACCATAAAAAAATATTTCAACTTACTACAAAAGAAAACAGTTCAAATAATCACAAATAAACTGACTACTTTATGTCGAAGTATTAACTTTCAAAATCAACATTATCAACTTTGATTTTTTTCTAAAAATCCCTAATGTAATGGCACAACTCTTTCTCCATGATTAACTATTACACACAACATTACGATCTTTAGTTTTACTTTTTTTTTTAAAAAAAAAAAACACTGTAGACAACCTATCGAATATTTATCTTCTCCCTTTCTATCATCTTCTTATATATTATTTCAGGAGGTTAAATATTTTCGCACGCATCGCGTGCATATAAGGCTTACAAAGAATCACAACACCTTGACTATGTTGAATGAAAATTTTGATCTGAGACATTTGGAGATTACAAAGAATCACAACACCTTGACTATGTTGATTACTGTGACTTTTTTTAATGCTATGATTAGTGTGATGCATGCATCATGAAAGATTAAATAAATTATGTAAATTTGACTAACATAAATAGAATATATTATGCAAACATTTTGTTTGTGATATATCTAGATAATTAATTTAAATAAATTTTCTGCAAAGTATAACATAAGAGTTAATCTTTAAAAATATCTTCACAATATAATCTTTGCGATTTGTCATTGCTACTTAGATGAGTGCATTCTAATTATACAACTTTTAATATGTAGGCCTTTGATTGTGGAATCTTCGTTATTTGCCTTATAACATGAATTTCTCTTTTAACATTTGGTTTAAATTATGTAAACGAGTCAATTTTAGTTTTGTAGTAATAGTGCGATAACCATATTTTAACTTATTTTATTTTTGATGGGCTTTGAGTCTAGATCAAGGTAACAATGGACTATATAACATAAATATGGTTATAAAATAAACTTATTTCTCTGTTACTATGAAAACATACTAGCTCTATATGCACACCATACTTGCGAAAGCAAATAGAAAGCTCAGTTGTGTAATAATATTATGTAATAAAAATATTGATATCTTATTTTATCGACATATGGTTACTTTAAGAATTTTGTAAATATATTTCTTACAATTTTTTATTAGATATAAATATGTAACTAAATTAGCAGTGAAAACGAGTTCGCACGCATAGCGTGCATATAAGGCTAGTAATATTCATGAAAAAGAAATAAAAATATGGCAAGGAGTTAGTATAATATACAATACTTACCGTTGTAGGAATATGTTAACAATCTATGTCATGAATAAAAGGTTATTAACTTCTAATAGAGTAAGCCCAAGGGCAATTATGTAATATAGGTTGTAAAACGATATCTATATATATATAGTGCCAGGACTCCATATTATATATATATACAACCTATATTACATAATTTCCCTTGGGCTTACTCTATTAACTTCAATATAAACTAATAACAAGAAAGAAGAAAAAATTGTTACATTGATTTACCCTCCGAAATTATATCTCCATCTGGCCGTCGATTTGTACGGATCTTGAAAAATTGAATAACGAACAAATCTTAAAACTAGTGTTATATCGTGTTATATTAGGCGCTAGTTAAGAAAATATTGTAACTTGTGAGATTATGATGCTGCGAGTATTATGTTGGGTCCTCAGGGAGATTAGCAATAGTAAGTAATGAAGATCTGCGTGGAGATATAGTGTTGTTGGTGTAGGTTTAGAATAGGAGAGGAATTATGTGGTAGTGATTAGGATGATGATAAAGGCTAGATGATGATGGTCAACGAAGATGATCAGGTGGGGACGTGACTTTTGAACGAATAATAAGCTGGTGATATTAGGCGTGAGATCAAGTGAGGGTTAGCAGATGTTTAGGCGGTGAGAGAGTTTAGGATGGGTGAGTTAGATGGCCTAGGAGATTTGTGATTTGGTGTAGATGAAGTTGTAGGAGTAGGAGCTTAGGCGTGATGGATGAAATAAATCGGAGCAAGATGCTGATGATGCGTGGGAATTGTTAGGCGGTGAATATTAGTTGTGGGAGTAGGAGCTTAGGGCGTGAGATTAGAGTATGGGATAAGCAAATGATCGGGATGTATGTGGGAGATCAGGACGATGATGTTCAAGAGTTATGGAGGGAATTAGAAGGCGAGTCTTAGGCTTAGGTGGAGGTGATATGAATGCGGGTTGCTAATTAATAAAACGATGAACTTGTTTTCGTGTTTTGGGACGAAAATAAAAGGAACTAAGTAACAAAGATAGGCTCTTGTTCCCTCGAGAACTAGAGGATCTCTCACTAACCTCAATTAGGAGATGCACACAAACCTCAATTTATGTGTTTTTGGTACGACCACCAACATTCAATGCATAAGCACTCGAATAGTTTCAATCAAACTCACTCTCTAGCCTCTAAGGACTAGGCGTGTACTATTATTTATAGGAGCAGCAAGAAATCCTTGCCCCCCCAAGTAACATCATGGCCGGATTTCACAAGGCAAACAATAAGAAAGTTTCCTCCTATAATCTAGCATAACTTAAGGAAATATTCCCCTTAAAACTAGCCTAGAATCTAGCACAACTTAAGGAAACATTTGATTTAGGAAAGCTTTGCAAAACCTTCCATAAATCTTACAAAAACCACACGCCTAAGACTTCCTTATTAAAACTCAATTTTCGGACCCCTATGCAACTAACATAACTAAAAACAACTCAACTACTTTAACTAACATAACAATAAAAGACATATTTTTGGTTACATGTAAGACCTTCACTTTAGGAGTAAAGTAAAACCACGCAACAACCTAATAAAACAAATAAAGATAGTTGGTGAAGCAATCCATGCATGTATCATGCATCAGGTGGAGTTAGAGAATAATTGATTTGGCCGTGTGATGTCATATGGATTGAGGGAGAAGGTATTATATAGGTTTAGGTGTTAGGGAGGCAATAGTAACGGAAAACAATTAGGTTTCTAAAAGATATTTTATGGAAAGATTTTAGAAAAAGTTTTAATAAAAGATATTTGAAACGCTTTTACATTTTTATATAAAGACATCTATAAAAGATAATTTGAAAATATTTTAGACAATCAATAAAACTAATTAATGTTATTAATTAACTCTATTAATTAAATTGGACTAGAAAATGGGTTTTAGAAAACGGGCCTTTAATATAACTATTTTTAAAAGGTTTTCGAAGATGGACTATTTTAAAACGTTTTAGAAAGTGGGATTTTACAAAACTATTTATAAAAAGATTTTCGAAAATGGGTTAATAAAAAGGGTTAGAAAATGGATTGGGCTTAAAATATTTTATTTTAGGCATGTTATTTATTATTTCTTTTATGCGGACCAATTTGAGCAGGGTATTAGTCATCATAGGGTACTTAAATGGGGACACACGATTATGTGTCTACATTAACATGTTGTCTCCTTCATCACCATTATTCTCATCCTCCCCAACAGGTGTAAGAATTTTAAGCGAGTACTAATGACATAACAATTTCGAAATCACATAAAACTAAACGTTGATGACATAATGACATACAACTGACTTATGACACAAATATCCCTATATAATAACATACAACTGAGTTATAATGACAAGTTTGAAGGACAATTATAATTACAATAAAGTGAACTAAAAATGACATATAACTGAGTCATAATGACATATTTCATATTTATAATGACATGTTTCTAACCATATAATGACACTGAATTATTATTGTGTCATTATCAATGCGTTTGCTATGATTTTATGTATGTCATTATAAGCCAATTTTACGTCATTATAAGCCCATTTTATGTCATTATAACGCAAATGTGTGTCATTATAAGGTAAGTTACTCATTCTTGTTATAAATGACATGAAAGATTATTATACTAACATATAATGACATGAATACAACATATAATGACACTGTGCTTGATAAGTTTTAGAAAGCAATGATGAATGCTTGATATTTTGACCAATTCAAACTGAACTCTTAAATAGTGCTGCCTAGGAAATTGTGCATTTTGACCAAGTCAATATTCTCCACCAATATTGACTATAAATAGCTAAGTGCTTACATTTTATTTTTCATTATTTCCAATTAAAGAGTACTGTTATTTCCTTTCTTCTACCCAAAATCAGTCTTTTTTTTCCATAAATGCAGCATTTTCCAAAGATGTGAGAGATGTAGTGAATGCTTCTTTAGAATTATTAGACAAATTATCTAAATTTCGTGACATTATCTACGCATCTGTGTCGAAATTGAAAGAATTCAAAAAAGAAGGAAAAGATTTACTCCCTACTATACGTAAAATAACCGACATGGGTAAAGCGACTTATATGCTTGACGAGATTATTGGCAAAATAATTAAGGAGTTCGAAATAGAATCGAAGGATGAGTAGTTTTAATTTAATTTAGAAGTTGATTTTATGCATTTTGTACTTTGTACTTTTAATTATCAAAAAATAAAGTTGAAGTTTATGTTGATGGTTTCTCTTTCTTATGGTTATGTTTATTATTGTTTATGTCCTTATGACTCTAAGATATGTCAATATATGTGCAATATCTGTCATTGTAAGTTCAAGTTACATGGGATTAACTTATTCATAATGACGAATATTGAATTACATGGAATTAACTTATAATGACATTAATACAATGCGTTAGTATCTTCATATCTGTTAGTTATGACATTATATGTGGAAAGTATATCATTATGACTATAAGTTACGACATTATAAGTCTACTTATAATGTATCCAATCGTAAGTACAAGTTTATGTCATTATAAGTGCATCATATGCCATTATAAGTTCTGGTTATAACATTATAAGTAAACCTTTACCACAATGACATAATACTGACTTTTAAAGCATTGACTGAATGCTCAAAAAAAATTGTAAGCTACATCATTATATGTGCAATGTCTGTCATTATAAGTTCAAGTTATGTCATTATAAGTACTTATAATGTTTTTTCATTATAACTCTTAGTTATGACATTATATGTGGAATGTATGTCATTATAACTACAAGTTATGACATTATATGTGGAAAGTGTATCGTTATAATGTATCCAATTATAAGTACAAGTTTATGTCATTATGTGTAACATATGTCATTATAAGTTAACAAAGCATTGACTGAATAATCGAAAGTTAATTTATGGATAGTTTTGCCTAGAAATAAAATTGTATCTTTTTCCCTCAAAAAAATAAAAGAATTTGTACCTTTCACCAATTCAATGAAGCAGAGCTTACACGTAATTTGTACCGTTTGACCAACTCAAAAAAATGTGTCGTTTGACCAATTCAAAAACAATTGTAACGTTTCATCAACCCTAAATTGTGATTATAAATACCCCACCACATCTTATAAGGGAATTTTCAGTTTCATTTCTAGAGTTTTTTCATTTACATTTTCTTTCTTCTTCTAAAAATATATTTTTATTGGAAAAATTGATTTAATCGGTCCCAACTATATGCACCCTGACAAAAACAATCCAAACTTTAATCTAATATTGTTCAGTCCCAACTTTGGGGGTATTTTACAATAGTAGTCCAAGCAAGTTAGAAACCTGCTGTAGCAGGTAAAATTTGCCATTTTTTTTTCTTTTTTTTCTATCTTCTTCCTCCTCTTTCCTCCTTCATTCCTTCACTGCTCCCTTGATAGGTTATCGTACACCTGTCAAAAACAATTCCTAACAAACCTTCTAACAATATGCTAGAGTAAGTAGGATCTAATCCACAGAAAGATGGTCGTTCTAATCTAGCTTCTAAGGTATGGAGAAACTAAACAAGATGAGAAATATGTGAACTAAGGTTCTAAACTAATAAATAAAGAAAATCGAACTAAAAAGATCTAGGGCAATGGTTCACCATATTTATACCAATTCAATCAATACAATATAATTCAGCAATACTTGGATTGAAGATCGAGTAATTAGAGTCTTTTGTTAATCCTACGGTCGGGTCTTAACACTCTTAGATCAACATATGCTAGTACGATCGCTCAACATAATCAGATCTACCAATTGTAACAAGCCTATAATGAGTACAATCTTTCAATTCTAACTCCTATTAGCTAAACATAACCCATGATAGTGCGCAATTATATGAATTAAGCAATTATAACAAATCAATAGGAATTAATCTCATCCAATCCAATCATTGAAGAACTTTAAATCACAATGAAAGAGATATAAACATGGATTCCCAAACCAGAGAAATAAAAACTACTAAATCATGAAGTAAATAACAAAATCTAAATCTACAAAGAAGAACATAATCAAAGAAATTAATGAAAGAAAAGAGATGAAAATAATAACCTTATGAATTGATGAAGAGCATGAAAAACTAGGGTTTACTCCTAAACTAGAGAGAAAAAGAAGAGAAAACTAAAAACTAGAACAAAAAAAATAAAATAACGTGAGAAGGGAGGAGGAGAGAGGAAAAGAGTGAAACCTAATCTAATTAATACTAAGTAACCTAATATGACTAGGAAAGTAAGTTACAAAAAAGGAAAGTCTTGAATAAATCATTAAATGGGCGGATTAGTGATCCGCGCGTACGATGACAGATTCCAGCAGAAATAGTTCCAACTTCGGAAAGTCATAACTCCTTGACTAGAAGTCTCCTCGGAGCGTGCCACCTATCGTTGGAAAGCTCTTAAAGTCTAGTTTCCATATCTGCTGGAAGTATTTGATTCTAAGAAGCACAGTAAAAGTTATGATCAGAAGAATAGACGTGACACCTTTTCCACATGTTTTCTAATGATTTTCCGCTTTGTTTTCGCTCAAATTTGTACTCTAACATATCCAAACGATCCTTATGCAATGCATCTTCCTTCCAAGTGCTCCTAATCTTTAAGCTTAGCTAATTATACTCCAAATACATTCTCGTTACCTGAAATTCATCAAAAACAAAAAAACATACCGTATAGGAGTAGAATAACATAACTTAAGAAAATAATGCAATAATGAACCTAAATATGAATCTAAATGCTCTAAAATTCAACCTAAATGCACCTAAAAACTATATATAAAAATGACTTATCAAACTCCCCCAAGCTAAACCATTGCTTGTCCCTAAGCTATAAGACATAGACACGGAAAAAGTAAGACAACCTACAATATAGGACTAGAATGGGGTTAAACACTCAACTGAAAACACAAGAGATATAATCACTACACAAACCAAGCATCAAAACAAGCTCGAACAAAGTCGCATAGCATGTCATGTATTGCAATCGACTCTCCAATCATACCACATACCATCTCTCCCAAGCTGGATTTGACCAAACCTGACAGACCTCACTATAGTCATGTGCGATCAAATCTCTAATGTGTTTAGAGAATAAATAATGAAACTCAACCTAGACAAGTCGACTCAGATGATGCATATACTCTCTAACTTTGACTTTTTGACTCGCTTAATACTCAACAATACAATACACAATGATCAAAAGGATTTTTAAGGGTTGTAATGAGGCTGAGGTCAAAGGGTATGGGAAATAATCTGGGAATTGTGGTGGAAAAACCAAGAAGAGGGAGCATCATGTAACTGAAAACATGACCAAGAAATGTCACAATAACTCCATACAACAACCAACAATCTCCAAATAATATAACCAACACTTTTTCCACTCAAGAAATTCAATCATAACCCTTTTTATTTCACTCTATTCAATACTCTTTTTCACTTCTTTTTCATTTCATTATTCACTTTTTTTCTGTTTCTCTTTTCGAACTTTCATTTCAATTTCCAAGCTTACTAAACATACTTTTCCATCCATCTAAACCACAACTAGAGCATTTCAACTCAATACAAACCGAACCAAAACTAATACTCGCTCCCCCAAGCTAGGCTTGGGACAAAATTCAAATGAGGCCAAGGGCATGTAATGTAGGTTTCAATTAAACACAGTCGAAAAGGCTCAATGGGGCTACATGAAGGATAATATGAAAACAAGAATAACTATGGAGCTAAGATCGTGAAATAAAACGCCTCAATCATATCAAAATGTATGCACTATCAAATATCAAAGAGTACCAAGTCAAAGTCAAGATCTATGCGCCAACTGAGGAATTAATCACACATGAAAGAACATAACTGACACAGATACGTCAGTTTATAGGCAGAAAAGCTCACTTAGGTTAGGTGTCTGCACAATAAAGTTAAATTAAGCCATAGAGATCAAACAATCTTATCACAAATAATCAATTGCGAAACAGTCGTGCTATAAAGAATCATGAACAAGATGAATGACGCTTAGGAAATGTAGTAAAATATCATCAAAGTTCTCAAAGAGTGCCAACAATAGTCCCATAGATGCAACTAAAATGAGATGAAATCTAATATCAAATGAGATATGCTAATACAACTAAGAAAGCAGTACAATTTTTTTGGTTACACGTAAACTCACGCTCCTGTTGAGCGGTACAACCGTGCAACATCCTACGAAAGCAATGAAATCTACATTAGAAAGCAATAAATGATAAGAATATTCCTCCCATAAGCCAGAATCTGCAGTTTCCTCACTGCAAAAAAAAAAAAAAAAAAAAAAAAAGCTCAGAGAAGGAACAAGAACCAACCCCAGGAGCACCAAAGTCGCCCACCAAGAGCCACAACACACCACGAAAACCATACACAAACTCCAACAGTCCAAGAATTCAATCAATGTGTTCAAAAGATTCTCAACAAGATGGCATCAAAACCAAAATCCAAGCAAAAATTCAGTATGAACATAACAACAGGTACAAGTGAGAATGGATGCTTACTACCCAATTAATGGAGGAGAATATGCTCGAAAATCATGTCATAATGCTTCACGAAGGCGAACTTGAACCAACTTGGTGCCTATTTGAGAGAGTCCTATAACAATAATTGACCACAAAGTTGTTAAAATCGAGATTCTAGTTTGAATCGGAAACGACTTATAGAATCGAATCATAAAATCGAATCTTAGAATCGTAAGATTCTACAAACACGTATAATCAAGATATTGCACTCAATCTTCATTGAATATGCTAAAATTATAAGTTCAAAGACCTAAAAATTAGAAAAATAGTTGTTTACCCACTATATTAGCAAATAACTAACAATATATATCTATTATTTGCTTTGTTAGCATAATTTAAATTTGCGAGGTTTTCGCTAGTCAACAGAAATGTATAGAATCGTCTAGAATCGTGAATCGAATTATCTACCATATTTTGAATCGTAAAATCGTAAGATTTTAAGATTTGAATCGCGATTTTAGTAACTTTGATTGACCAAAAAAAAATTATTAGAAGTTTATTGGAAAAGAAGTAATAATAAAAGAAAGATAAAAAGAGAAAGGAAAAAATCAGATTAATACAAAATAAAGAGAAAGGAAAAAGAAGAAATAAAAGAAAACGGAGAAAGAAAGTGACGCGCTCGTTGTAAACACGTCAAAGATACCTAAACTACCCAATATGGGGCAAGTAAAGGGTCGAATCCACAAGGACTAAGGGAAGCACCAATAAGTATCAATTTATGATAAGCTAAGCTAAGTCTATGTTTTTAAAAATGTATAGATGAAAAGACAATAAGAAAAATGACTTTGGGAAGGGGTATCCACCAATCAACTCATTCACAAACCAAGCAATCACAATGGGAATCAACAATGGGGATCATTTGAGGGGAATTGTTCATCCATTGGTACTCTAACCACTCTCTCGAGCTAGCTAGATTGGCCTAGTCTCTTACCGAATGCCTATTCTCATGGCTAAGGCATTCAACCAAGCATATCCATAAACATGATGAACATAAACAAGTAATCTAAGTCCCCTAGGCTAGGTAGTCCCTATTCTCATGGTCCTTCAAGCCTAATAATCGATTTGAGGCAACCCCTTAATTTCATCTCTCGATCCTTCACTAAGGGTACCTAAATTATGCTTCTATGATGGCCAATCACACAAACATTCATGAAAATGCCAAATCAATTAACCAAAATTATCCCAAGTCAAAACCCAATGTTGGATTTAAAGGTTAATGAACTCATTAATGGCTTCAAACCCTTCTCAAAGAAATAGCTACTCACAAATCATGATAAATTATAAACTAAAAGACATTAACAACTATTAACATGAACTAAAACAATAATCTAGGATGAACAAGTAAATAGAGTGAAAATGACATGAAAATATGAAAATAAAGCAATAAAATATGAGAGAGAGTAAGAAATTCTCATGAAAGTTGCAAGGAGCTTCCAAATCTTCAAGTTTCCATCTTAGATTCTTCAAATTCTAAGTTTTCAACAAGTTTCTCTCACTTCTCTTTCTAGAAGATGAGATTTTCTCTCTCCTAGGGATCTAAGAATTTCAAATCCCACTTTATAAAAATATAATGTAAATTAGCTTGCACTAAAATGAGAGAAGTTTGTCTTATATAGTCCTAAAATAAACTAGGCTTAATTACAAATTAACCCCTATTCAAAAAGAGGATTTAAACTGAAATATTTCCGAAAAATCCCAGCAACCCGAGCGGGTGGAGTGACCCGGGCGGGTCGGACCATCAGAACTGAAATCAGTTTCATCAGTTTATTTTCCAACGGTCATATCTCACTCGTTTTTCATCGGAATTGAGTTTATGACCACTCGTTGGAAAGATGTTGAGCCAAGCTTTTAGCTCCAACTTGAATCGCTCAAAAATATTTTGTGTTCTTAAAGTTATGGTCATTTGAAGTTGACCCTTGTGCGCAAATCCGTCCAAAACTTCTTATATTTGCCCCCGGAACTCGGTTATGCTTCCTTGATGCTTCCTTGACCTTCCTCTTTGATATTAATATTCGGGGTTGTGCAAGTGTCCTGCAAGCATGCTCCTAAGTCCTAAAATGAAACAAATCGCCCAAAGAAAGTGCATACAAGAAAGAAAATTGCACAAATTATGGAAATAGCTAACAAACTAGCCTAAACTAACTCAAAAACAACTATAATACCAACTAAAAACTATCAAAAAGTAAAGCAACAAACAAGACATCAGAAAGAAACGAAAGAGAAGCATAAGTGCTATATACAGCAAAAAAAAGGCTAAATACGCCAAAAAAAAAAGAATAAAAGGCTAACCTACCCCTCATGGGAGGGTCATGATCATACTTAAACATGATAGGGGGTCATCCATGACAAATCACCGCCCTGCAGAAGGGTCATCTATGATAAATGACCCCTCATAGTGGGGGTCATCTATGACAAATGACCCCCCTGTAGGGGAGTCATCTATGATAAATGACCCCCTCGTAGGGGAATCATGTACGACAAATGACCCCCTAATTCGGAAAAGAAAAAAAGACCTCCTACTCAAATCTGATTTGGTTGTATTGTAAGATGATGATGCTAGATTGGTATGCGTTGAGCCTGATTTTGTTTTTGGTGTGTATGATGAGGCTTGGGGAAGTATAAGGATTGGGAGCCGTAGATTGACAAAAATGTCGATGGAAGGTTGATGAGGTGATGATCATGTAGGCAGAGATGAATAACGATGATAATTGATGATGATCATACGGGTAAGATAAATTGGCATTGTTTTTTTAACTATAAAAAAGGCAAAATTAACCATAGTTAAATTCTATAAAATATTAAGTGTTGTATTTAGCCTTTTCTTGTGTTGTAATAGAAAAGAAGTATAATAGAGTACAACATAATCTGCTAAAAACAAGTAAAACAATTGTTGATGCATAAGCTCAACACTCCTCCATGCATCAGTAACTACAAACTCCAAGCTTATCTCTTAAGTCTTCAAATCTGCTCTTCATTAGAGGCTTTGTAAATATGTCTGCTAGCTGATCCTCTGTCTTGCAATACTTGAGTTGAACTGCACCATCTTTCTAAATGTCTCTGATAAAGAACAATTTATGCTGAAATGCTTAGTCTTGCCGTGAAATACTAGATTGCTTGAAGCTTGATTATCCACCATAATTTCAGTACTCATCTTCTGTTCCAAGTGCACATCAACAAGAATTTTTCTGATCCAAAATGCATAGTTGACAGCGGCTGTCGCGGCTATAAATTCTGCTTCAGCAGTAGATTTTGCGGCAACCTCCTGTTTCTTGGAACTCCAAGTGAATATGCATAAGCCAAATCTGAAAGATAAACCATAAGTGCTCTTCATGTCATCCAAAGATCCAGCCCAGTCACTGACTGAGTAGCCCCGCAACTCGAAACTGTGTGAAGAGCAGAACTTGACTCCAAAACTTAGAGTTCCTTTGACATATCGCAGTACGACAGCTTTGAGATAAGTTTCATTAGCACAGTTCATGAATCTAGATAGAACACTTATGGGCCTCGTTGCTGTACGATACATTGAGCAACCAATCAAGCTTCTGTAGTGACCTTCATTCACCTTTTCAGTTCCATCATCCTTGATGAGCTTCTCCTTTTGACACATAGGAGTAGTCATGCTCTTACAGTTCTCCATGTGAAATTTCTTCATAATCTCCCTCGCATACTTTTGCTGACAAACAAAAATTTCATCTGGTTTTTGCTTGATTTCCATACCAAGAAAATATGATATTTCTCCAAGATCCGTCATCTCAAAGACTCGCATCATCTCTTCTTTGAACCGGTGGATAAGCTCAATGTTGCTGCCAGTTACTAGAAGATCATCCACATATAAGGAAACAACAATAAAACTTGCTTAATCTCCTTTAATGTATAAGGTGGACTCACTAAGGCTCTTAACAAAGCCTAAATTCAGCAAGTATTCATCAATTCTGCTGTACCAGGCTCTTGGAGCTTGCTTTAAGCCATATAAAGCGTTCTTCAGCATATACACCTTTTCTTTATTCCCTTTCACAACAAAGCCTTCAGGTTGCTCAACATAAATTCTTTCTTCCAAAAGACCGCTTAAGAATGCCGACTTGACATCTAGTTTATAAATTTTCCATTGCTTTTGTGCTGCAATGGCCAGTAACAATCTGATGGTGTCTAGTCTTGCAACGGGAGCAAAGAAATCAACACCAAAAACTTGAGCATACCCTTTCACAACTATCCTCGGTTTATACTTATTGATTGAGCCATCAGCATTCATCTTCCTTCTGAACACCCATTTTACTCTAATCATCTTCTGATTATGAGGTTTTTCAACTAATTCCCATGTCTGATTTTCTCAATCATTGCAAGCTCCTCCTGCATTGTAGCCTTCCATTGAGGATCTTTCTCTGCTTCCCAATATCCTGCTGGTTCAAGAACAGCAACATTACACATCTGATATATATCAGCAAGTAACCTGGTACCGCGTACAGGAGGATCGTCAACTAGCTCATCTTGAAGCAAATCAAGAGGTTGCTAAATTTCTGCATTATTCTAGCTCCACTTCTCATTCTCCATGAAGCTCACATCTCTACTAATTAGAATTTTTCTAGTGTCCGGTTGAAAAACTCTATAAGCTTTAGATGTTAAGCTATATCCGATAAATACACCTGGCTCAGCTTTCTTGTCTAACTTGTCACGCTTAATCTCCGGTACATGAGTAAAGCACAAACAACCAAACGCCTTAAGGTTCTTCAAAGTTGGTTTGTAACCATACTAGGCTTCAAAAGGAGTTTTTCTATATACTGCCTTTGTAGGCAGCCTGTTGAGGAGAAAGACTGCAGTATTTGCTGCCTCTGCCCAATATTATTTCGGAAGATCCTTCTCATAAAGCATACACCTAGCTATCTCCATTATAGTTCTATTTTTTCGCTCGCTGACCCCATTCTATTGTGGAGTGTATGGAGCTGTAAGTTGATGCTATATGCCAGCCTCCTCACATAACTTATCAAATTTTGTTGAAGTATACTCTTCGCCGTTGTCCGATCTCTATGCCAGTGCTTGAATTTGTAGAACATACCAGCTACTTCGGACTTAAATCTCATAAAATAAATCCAACACATTCTTGTATAATCATCCATGAAAGCAATATAATACTTACTTCCATGAAGAGAAGGAGTTCTTTATGGACTGGATACATCAGTGTGAATAAGCTGTAGCTTTGCAGTAGCTCTCCAAGTAGCTTGTTTGAAAAGAAGTCTCCCTTATTTACCATAACAACACGCCTTACAAACTGGTATCAAGAGCCATCTTCTTGAGGGACTTGTGAGATAAACCTGAGAGTAATCCACAAGAAAAATAAAGCCTTAAACACCTTGTCCTTCCTTTGTTCATGGGTTCAGAAACACCATTCACAGCCTTAGCACAACCTGTATTTAATGGTGACAATTACCAACTTTAGGCAGCCTGAATGAAGGCACACCTAGAGGCAAATGATTTATGGGAAGCTGCTGAGGAGGACTACGCAGTTCCTCCTCTAACAAACAATCCTACTATGGCTCAAATTAAGAGCCATAAGGAAAAGAAAACAAGGAAGTCGAATGTAAAAGCTACCTTGTTTGCTATTGTCTTATAGGAGATTTTCACAAGAATTATAACCAAGAAATCAGCTTTTGAGATATGGAATTTTCTCAAAAGCGAATATGAAGGAGATGAAAGGATCAAAGGGATGCAAGTGCTGAACTTGGTCAAAGAATTTGAGATGCAGAGGATGAAGGATTCAGAGACTCTTAAAGAGTACAAAGATAAGCTTCTTAGCCTTGCAAACAGAATAAGATTGCTTGGCTCGGATTTTTCACACTCTAGAATCATTTAGAAAATGCTGGTGACTCTTCCTGACAGATTTGATGCCACCATTTCGTCCTTGGAGGCTACCAAAGATATGTCAAAAGTCACCTTGGCGGAGCTATGTAATGCTTTGCAGGCTCAAGAACAAAGGAGGTTGATGAGGAATGAAGGTTCCGTGGAAGGGGCATTACAAGCCAAGCATCAAGGAGAGAAGGATAAGAAGAAGAAGTTTATGAAGAAAAGTCTCGACAAACGAGATTCAAATGCTGGTAGCAACAAAGGAGAGAAAAGCAAAGAATTTCCTCCTTGTAAGCATTGCGGCATTAAGGGTCATCCTCCTTTTATATGTTGGAGAAGACCTGATGTGAAGTGTGGGAAGTGTAATGAGCTTGGGCACCATGAAAAAATCTGCAAAAGGAATTTCCAGCAGAAGGATGATGCTCAAGTTGTTAGCAAGCAAGAGGAAGAACAATTGTTTGTTGCATCTTACTCTTCGAGCAAAACAGATGCTTCCGCTAAAAGTTGGCTGGTTGACAGTGGTTGTACCAACCATATGACAAGTGATCAAGAACTTTTCAGAGAGCTAGATAGATCGCGAAAATCAAAGGTCAGAATTGGCAATGGTGATTACCTTGCAGTCGAGGGAAAAGGAACGGTTGCCATCGAAAAATTCGTACAGGTACAAAACTTATTTATGATGTTTTGCATGTACCTGATATTGATCAGAACCTACTAAGTGTTGGGCAACTAGTTGAGAAGGGATTCAAAGTTTTCTTTGAGAACAAGATGTGCCAGATCAAGTACAATAGCATCACTGGGAGAAAAGGTGCGTGAAACAGGATATGGAAGGAGCAAGACTCGGGGCTGACGGCTGATGTAGGTGCTTGAAGGAGGTGTCGAGCGGGGCGCAGGTTATGATGTGGGTGAGAACGCAATCCTGCGATGCGCGCCTGCGATGTGGTGGGGTGCAAGGGATGGTGCGTGAGCGCTGGTGGTAGGAGTTGGGTGAGGCGCGGTGCTGGGTGGAGAGTAGGAAGCCGACGGCTGGACAGGGCGGAAGTGGTGGGTGTCGGATGTGTCGACAGTGTTGGTTGTGCTGTGATCTGTGAGACTGTGATGGTGATTGGTGATTGTAGATGGCAGGGGAAGGGATGGTACGTTGATTAGGGAGGGAGGGAGAGTGCGTGAGGAAGGAACGAAGGAAAGAGAAGGCCACTAGAGCAATTTTTTTTGAAAATTCTCTCTCGCCCGGTCATGAGAAAAACAGCCCGGTCAGGCTGAAATCCCGCCCGATCGGGCAGACTTGCCTGGTCAATAGGGCAAGTAACACAGCCAAAATTTTAAAAAATCCTCCAAAATTTAAAAATTTGCTTGCTCGCCCGGTAGGGCAATGTTGCCCGGTAGGGCAATGTTGCCCGGTCTACCGGGCGACCAACACTTTGACAAACTTTTTTTTTTTCTCGTTCCACCTACAACGAACACAAAAAAACACACCAAAGTGAGTAAACTCACTCAAAAAGGATGAAATAGAGATAAAAATCAAAATAAAAAGTAAAGTCAAGAAAAGAAGAGAGAAAATAAGTTAAAACTCGGGTTGCCTCCCGAGAAGCACAAATTTAAGGTCTTGCATGACCGTTTAAGATTAGTAGACCGCTCATAATAGTTCAATGCTCTAAGAAGTTTATCATATGTTTCTGCAAACATCTCAGAGCATATTATATAAGAATGGAAAGGAAAAATGAAAAAAATTAGTCCTAAAAAATTACTAAAACTACAAAAAGAAAATCAAAGGAAAAAACATATTTACAAGAAGAAGAAAAAGGAAAAACATTAGTATTTTTACATGACTCAAAAGAAGGAAAAGAAACTAATTGTACATTATTTACATTATTATGAGAGTCATTCAAAAGGGGAGAAAGAAGAAACAATGGAGGATATAAAATAGGTGAAGAAAGAATAATATTAAGTTTTTGAGAGAATGGAACATGAGACTCAAAAACAATATCAGATGGAACCGACAAAGACTCATGCATCATCTGACTCTCAACTTTAGACTCATATGCCGATGAAAATTTTATCGAAGAAGTGTGAGACACTTCACTCTCAACTATGGATTCGTCAAAAATAGAGACACAAACTACCAACTTCACCAATTAGACCCTTACATTCTACCAAATTATCATGAGTCAAATCAACGCCTTTCTCCTCCGAATTATAATTCTCAACACCAAAATCATTATCATCAAGTATAACCTGTTGGTTAGTAGATTGTTGCACAACAAGTAATTCAATAGATTTCGCCATGTTTTGGTAATCATGAGCTACTTCATTTAAATCTTCATGTTGTTTAACAATATGCTCTTTCATCATGTTAAAAAGTTCCTGACGCTCTGATGTTTCAGGTTGAAAATAATTATTCACTTTAGGTTGAAAACATTGAGTATAACCGGGCACATAAGGCTCATTAAGGTAATGAGAATATTCATAAGAATTCATGCACAGATTTTGAGAATTATGGCAATCATATGATGCATCATAACATAATCATTCGCATTATAATACCCAGAATAATCACATTGCCCTTGATCATTAGAAAAAACACCCCCATCTTAACTATAATTATACCACTCCATGACAACACACTAAAACAGAGAGGAAAACAAAATAAAAACTATTCACAAAAGCGAAGAAAAAAACATATATATATAGTTTAGTATTACCAACAAAAAACAACTAAATAAAACAATACCGTCTCCCCGGTAACGGCGCCAAAATTTGATAGGCTGTCGTACACCTGTCAAAAATAATTCCTAACAAACCTTCTAACAATATAGTAGAGTAAGTAGGGTCGAATCCACAGAGAAATAGTCGTTCTAATCTAGCTTCTAAGGTATGGAGAAACTAAACAAGATGAGAAATATGTGAGCTAAGGTTCTAAACTAATAAATAATGACAATCAAACTAAAAAGATCTAGGGCAATGGTTCACCATGTTTATACCAATTCAATCAATACAATATAATTCAGCAATACTTGGATTGAAGCTCGAGTAATTAGAGTCTTTTGTTAATCCTACGATCATGTCTTAACATTCTTAGATCAACATATGCTAGTACGGTCGCTCAACATAATCAGATCTACCAATTGGAACAAGCCTCTAATGAATACGATCTTTCAATTCTAACTCCTATTAGCTAAACATAACCCATGATAGTGCGCAATTACATGAATTAAGCAATTATAACAAATCAATAGGAATTACTCTCATCCAATCCAATCATTGAAGAACTTTAAATCACAATGAAAGAGATATAAACATGGATTCCCAAACCCTAGAAATAAAAACTACTCAATCATGAAATAAGTAACAAAATCTAAATCTACAAAGACTAACATAATCAAATAAATTAATGAAAGAAAAAAGATGAAAATAATAACCTTATGAATTAATGAAGAGCATGAAAAACTAGGGTTTACTCCTAAACTAGAGAGAAAAAGAAGAGAAAACTAAAAACTAGAACTAAAAAATAAAATAACGTGATAAGGGAGGAGGAGAGAGGAAAAGAGTGAAACCTAATCTAATTAATACTAAGTAACCTAATATGACTAGGAAAGTAAGTTACAAAATAGGAAAGTCTTGAATAAATCATTAAATGGGCGGATTAGTGATCCGCGCGTACGATGACAGATTCCAGCAGAAATAGTTCTAACTTCGGAAAGACATAAATCCTTGACTAGAAGTCTCCTCGGAGCGTGCCACCTAATGTTGGAAAGCTCTTAAAGTCTAGTTTCCAGATCTGCTGGAATTATTTGATGTTAAGAAGAACATCAAAAGTTACAATCAGAAGACTAGACGTAACACCTTTTCCACATTTCTTCTAATGATTTTCCGCTTTGTTTTCGCTCAAATTCGTACTCTAACATATCCAAACGATCCTTATGCAATGCATCTTCCTTCCAAGTGCTCCTAATCCTCAAACTTAGCTAATTATACTCCAAATACATTCTCGTTATCTGAAATTCATTAAAAACAAAAAAATATACCGAATAGCAGGGCCGTCTTAAACATTTTGGGGGCCCTGAGCCGATTATATATAAAAGGCCCCTATACTGAAGAAGTTTACAATTATTAAAAAAATAGAGTCTAAAACACAATGAGAACATTTTTTTATTTTATTTTTAGCATACTAAATGAACATAATATTCTATATACTATAAACTAGTAAGTATCCCCTAAAAAAAAAAACTAGTAAGTACTGTTAATCATGAAATACAAAACAATTAATCGCAAATACTCCATCCCCCAGCCGTTTTCAACCCTCAAGAAAACAAGGCCAAAAGGCCCAAAACTCCATAAACGGCATAAAAGAAAATCAAAATTAAGTAGATTACTTCCTAAGTGATATTTGACTAAAAACTCGCCCTATCAAAGAAGTTTATAATATCACTGTAGCAGTACTTAGCTTCTAATACTGACATATCAATGGCGAGTTGAATAGATATACCCACTAAAATATCCAAATACTTCTTCATTTTTCTTGCCAAAATTGACTATTGGAAAGGAAGAGGTGAGAGTTGGGAGAACTTCGGTAATAAAGAAAATTTAATGTCAAAATATTAATCACTACTGGAAGATGGAAAAGTTTTTTGCCAGTCTAGAACGGAGATTCGAAAGCATCCAGTATATTGAGTAGGAGAAAATTTTCTTTCCAACCAAAAAATGGGCTAATGTCTAGATTTTGGGGGCCCTTACAAAAGTGAGGCCTTGTGCGAGAGGGCTGTTTGCACAGCCTCCTAGCCGGCCATGCCGAATAGTAGTAGAATAATATAACTTAAGATTATAATGCAATAATGAACCTAAATATGTATCTAAATGCTCTAAAATGCAACCTAAATGCATCTAAAAACTATATATAAAAATGACTTATCATACGTACTCTTCCTCTCCTTTGCAACCAAACCCCCTTCTCTTCCACTCCACTACTCCCCTCCCCACCTCACCTAACCCTTTCCCCTCCCCTGCCACCCTCTCCCCTGTCCCCAAAACCCCTTTCCCGTCCCCCACCACCCCTCCCTACCCCCGAAACCCCTCCCCGGCCCCGACCACCCCTCCCCCGTCACCTGAATAATAATTCCCTACCCCCTAAAACTATTTCCCCTACCCCGGCACCCCTCCCCTGGCACCAAAACTCCCTTCCCAACCCCGAAACCTCCTCCTTTGCCCCCGAAAACCAACTTAAAGTCTGATTTAAGTCATTTGCTTTTGAGTCGATTTGATCTTTTTTCTGCAATTTCAGAGGGAATGCTATCTTAAGATCCCTAATTCCTAATACATTGATTTTTTGCATTCAATTGGATTATATGGGCTTTGTTTTTTCAATGTCATCTGTATACAAAACCCCTGAGTTTTCCGGTGAAAGCTTCCGGAGTTTGCGCAGACGAGAGGGAAGTTTCACCGGCGTCTGGAGATTCACTGCTTCTATAGTCATGATTGTTGGTGGGGAGGTGGAGGAAAGGGATGGGGTGTTGTTCTTTTGATGGATTCGGGAGGTCATTGGTAATGCAGTGGCGGCGCCTAGGGGTGTGCACGGGTCCAAAACCGGACCGGACCGGTTGGACCGGTGGACCGGAATCCAAAATTTTTTTGGACCGGGACCGGACCGGAATATTCCAGATCGGTTTTGGACCGGTTGGACCGGAATTAATATTTTCTTATAAAAACAAACTTTTTCTTAGATTTAAATATATTAATAAATTCAATATATTAAAATATAATAATTCTAAAAGCAATAATCTTAAAGGCAATAAATATGAGGTTTTAACTTTCTAACTTTTTAAGTTTTAAACTTTTTTTAACTTTTAAACTTTTTTTAAAAAAAACTGATTTTTTTTTTTGGACCGGACCGGAAACCTGGAATCTCAACTTTTCATGGACCGGGGACCGGACCGGAAAATCGGTCCGTGGTCCAAATTTGCAAAAAGTGCACCGACAGCGATACCGGGGGAAGTGGTATTCATATTAGGAATTGGAAAGGCTTAATTGTGTGTTTGTCGTTTGGGTGGGGGGGGGGGGGGAAAAGGGGGGGGGGGGGGGAGGAGGGGGAAGGAGGGGGAGAGAAATGGACCGAAAGTGAAGGTAGAAGAAACAGGTGAAAAAAAAAAAGTAAAAAGTGAAAATAAGGGGTCGCCTGGATTAAGGAAAATTGGAGGGGAAAGATTGATGTGGTAAATTTTATGGGTTTTTTGAAGGTTTAGTATGAGAGTGAAGATTACATGGAGTAATCCATTACTCCAAAAATGAGGGTGACAATTACCCATCACCACCCCTGGGTAACTTTTGCCTCTGTTTATGCGTTGGGAAGATATGGAGGTAAAAGACAGAGAATACCAAACTTCCCAATTAGTAAAATCTACTCCCTTAATAGATCATCTTGAATTAATTTCTCCTTCAATTTTTACCCCTATAATTCCAGGCATGCCCTAAGGGTTAATTCGTTTTTATACCGATTTAGCAAGTCACAAGTTCACTTGGACCACCAGTGTAAAGGGGGAGGGTTAAAGTTGGGACTGCTAAATATTAAATTGAAGTTGGGACTGAGTCTGCCAGGGGGAACATAGTTGGGACTGTATCAATCGATTTTTCCATTTTTATTTTCTTGAAAAAATTAACCATGGATTCAACATATTACGATGATGCGAAAAATGTAACGAAGTCTAGCACATAATTTTGTAAGGAAGTTAAAAACTATCTTAAAAGTTTGCGAGAATCAATGGCAAAATTGTACAAATTCAAAGAACAAGGAAAAGATCTAATGCCTACCATCCAAAAAATAGCGAACATCAACAATCTAGTTGTTGATGTTAAAATCAAGATAGTGGAAATTGTTAAGGAGTTGGAATCGGAATTGCAGCAGAAAGTTATTAAGGAGTTTAAATCAGAATTGTATGAGGACTTTGATTAGATTTTTGTTTTCATGCAAAATCTCTTATGTATTAGGTTTTTCTAATGTACTTTGCACTTTTAAAATATAAATAAATATTACTTATGATTAGATTTCCTATATGTTAGGTTTTCTCATGTACTTTATAGTTTCTATTTTACTAATAAAAATTTGAAGTTTATCATAATATTTTCATTGTCATTGTTGTTTATTCTTTATAAATATTTTTTCATTGAATCTATAATGACATGAAATTGAAGAAAACTTACATGGAAGACTAATATAATGACCTTAAATTTCAGACCAAAGAATGAAATTTTAAAGTTTCAAAATGATATGAATTTGCACTAAAATGATATAAAAGACTCTTATAATGACATTAAACTGAGTGACTTATAATGACATTAATAGTAAATTAGAGAATGACAGTTATAATGATATTTATATCATTTATGTAATTATAACTCATAGGCATGTCATGATACGTGGAAAGTATAACATTATAACTCGAAGTTATGACATTATAAGTTTACAAATGACATCATAACTCCAAGTTATGACATCATAACTCTTAACTATGTCATTATACAGTTTACAAATGACATAAAATTGAGTTTTAATGTCTCATATTCAGTTGTATGTTATTATCTTTATAAGTTCAAGTTTATGTCATTATAACTTTTAGTTATGACTATATGTAGAATTCGTGTTATTATAACTATAAGTTATGACATTATATGTCATAACTGTTTCATGTAATTATAACTACAAGGTATGTTATTATACGTGAAAAGTATATCATTATAACTGAAAGTTATGACATTATAAATTTACAAATGATAGTATAACTCAAAGTTATGACATTATAACTCTTAGCTAGGTATGTCATTATACAGTTTATAAATGACATAAAATGGAGTATTAATGTCACAAATTCATATGTATGTCATTATAACTCTTATTTATGCCATTATATGAGGAAATAATGTCATTATAACTACAAATTACCTGTTTTATCCATCCATGCCTCAGTTTTTGCTGCTTTAGTCCATCTTTTGAGGATGAATTTGTCAGGGAGGTTGAATATGTTGTTAATGTGCATGACTCTCATTATATGGTAGCGTAAGAGTCCAATTTCTTGGAAACTTAAACAAGTGCAATGAAAATCTTTCTTTTCATCTTCATTATGAGGACAATATATTACTCTGCTTAACCGTTGATTGTCACTAGTCCTGGATACCTCATATATGCTCAAGCTGCCGGCTGAGGAAATTGGTCGGGGTGTAGCTCTTCAAAGATGCTTTAAACTCATAATTGAAGTCTTTGAACAGATTTAAGATGTACACATGAGCAGCCTTTTTCACCAACTGACATGCATCACGTGTATCGCTTGCTTTTTCGGTTTTGTTTTTGAAGTTGTCGCTTGTTTCAGTGCTTCGCTAATGCTTAACCGTCTGTTCAAATATGTGAAAGAACTCAAACAAGCTTGTTGTCCTGTTTGCCTTGAAGGATATTGCATGGTTTGTCAATTCAACCCTTTGTGATGGCAGAATGCTCGCTGAGAAAATATCTGTGCTGAATGCCGGACACCACTTTTTACACAATTCTTATAATATGTCAAACCAAGCCTTTTCTTCTAAACCATATTTATCTACAATATGATCCCATAAATTCTGAAATTCATCTTTGTCATCACCACCCATCAAGCAGTTATCAAACATTTTTTATAAAGTTCTCGTTGTTTTTTAACGAGCCAAATAGGTTACCAAAATTCTTTTGAAGATGCCACAAACACGATCAATGTCTATAATTTGGGAACACCTACAATGTTGTGTGGGAAGTGAAATGAAACTAATTAGAAATTATATATATCATACACATTTTTTTTGAAAGATATATATCATATACATAATTACATAAAAACACATTCATAATAATATGTAATTGGACAAAGAAATGACATAACACATTTATTTTGGTCGTGTCATTATCATTGGACTATAAGTCATTATAAGTCAATTTAATGTCATTATAACTTCTGTATGTGTCATTATAAGTTGAGTAATTGTTTTTATTTATTCATACATTTTATGTCATTATATCTGCAATTTGTGAAATATGTGTCATTAGGACACCATTTTACGTTATTATATGTGAAATGTATGTCATTAGAACTCCAGTTTATGTCATTATATATGAAACCTGTTGTACACACATAATCATGTCTCCCCATTTGAGTACCCTATGATGACTAATACCCTGCTATAATTGGTTCGGATCGAGAAAAGAAAAAAAAACGAGCCTAAAATAAAATATTTTAAACCCAATCCATTTTCTAATCTTTTTATTAACCCATTTCTAAAAACCTTTTTTGTAAATAGTTTTACTAAGCCCACTTTCTAAAAACGTTTTAAAATAAATTTATTAAAGCCCATCTTCGAAAACCTTTTAAAATAATAGTCTTATTGAAATCCCATTTTATAAAACCCATTTTCGAGAGGAAAAATTGACAATAGAGGTCTGAACTTTGGGCGATAATTTTTAAAAGGTTTGAACTATTGATTAACATGTGTAGTTCCCAACTTTAGGGGGTCTTAACTCTTAGCGGGCCTCGAATTGACTTTAAACTAACGATTTTTTTTAAAATCTCACCTAGTTCCTACTTCCCTCCCTCAATTAACCCTTCTGGTGTGACCCAGGTTTTACAAGTTATGACCTATTAAGCCAGTATCAAGTCACTAAGGCCCGCTAAAAGTTAAGACCCCCTAAAGTTGGGACCTACACAGGTTAATCAATAGTTCAGACCTTTTAAAAATTATCACCCAAAGTTGAGACCTCTATTATCAATTATTCCAAATTTCTAGAAGCCCAACTTAATTAATAGAGTTAATTAATTATATTAATTAGTTTTATTAATCATCTAAAATATTTGCAAAATATCTTTTATAAAACAATCATCTTTCTCCGAAGTGTTTTCATATAGCTTTTACTAAAATATTTCATAAAATCTTTTGAATAAAATAACTTTTAGAAACCTAATTGTTTTTGGTTACCTATTACTTCCTAAACACCCAAACCTATATATATCTCCTAATATTCATTTCCTACGCCTCACCTTCTAACATCACGCGGCACAACAACTCTCCCTTCACTCTCTCTAACTTGATCATCCTCTCACTTATTCATAGCCATGTTACTGATCCTACCCCCTAATCTAAACACTCAAGGCCGAAATTCTATAACTCACGCCTAATATCTACCTATTAAAACCATACTTCAACTCCTGATTCTCTCGCCTAAGACCCCGCCACTCATCTAACAATCTCACACAAAAACCTACAGCACCTGATTACCTTCACTAATCCAACACCACCGCCTAACATCATCCCTCCTAATATTAATACTCCTTCCAATGCCCACATTGACTGCACAATACAAAAATAATCCTACAATACTACTCTTCATCCTTCCCACTAAAATTTCCAAAAAGCTACAACCATATTCCAAATGCAACATATCAAATAAAAGCAATGCCTTGTTTGTGCGCACAACAAACAACCCAAAATAAATCTTTTTTAAGGCTTGTACGACAATTTCTTTTCCAAGATCCGTACAAATTTGCAATGACCCAAACGGAGGTATAATTTCTGAGGGTCAAGTAAATTAACGAAATTTCTTTTCTTTATTCTTTTTATTATTTTATTGAAGTTGCTAACATTCTATTCATGATGTAGATTATTAACGTATTCCTGTGGCTGTAAGTATTGTATATTATTCTAACTCCCTGTAATATTTATTTTCTTATTTTTATTTCTTTTTTATGAGCATTATTTTTTTATGTTTAATTGCGATATCTATCACCTTGTATATTATTGTTTATCAAGACCTAAATAAATGTTCTAACGCTTAAATTAGATAACATAGACAACCTGCTAGGAACATAGTAACATTGATTACTAATGAACATATCACTAAAGAAGTAGTCTATAATGTGTTAAATGAACCAACCTAGACTAATCTTTTTTAGGGTGCTCAAAAATATTATGTGGTTGTTCTTTTGCATAAAAGTTGCTATGAATCGTATTAAGTAGAGGTCAGCAATGGACAAACGTGGTTCCTGACCGTGTTTGCTCACCCCAAACTCAATTTTTGGTTCATGACCATTAATGAATTCATGACGGAGAAATCTACATTGGATAAGTACCTAAGATGTCCCTATGATTTTCCAATATCCAATTAGGTTTATGAGTCTTCCTCTGAAGACTTTTTGGCCACTTCAAAAACGTTTTTAATAAAACATTTACAATGGGGTAGTCAAATACGCGCTCACACCGCGTAGGCGAATAAACTCACGCCTATGTCATTATATCTGCATTGTATTAAATATTACTGACATAATACTCACTTAAAATGACACGAAGAAATCTACATAATGTAAAAAACACATGTTATAATGACACCCAAATTTACAGTATTAAACTTCAATGACATAACACTAAGTTATAATGACATTTATACCCATAAATAATGACACTGAATTACATACCATTTGAATTGCATTGCTCATTGCAAGATCTATGTCCGTGAAGATTGTTTTTGGTTCTTTGTGACACATTGATTTTTTGAATGTCTCCAGCAGCCACATAAACGTCTCTGTTTTTTCATCCTTTACAAAAGCGCAAGTAAACATCGATGTACGCCAATGATTGTTGATCCCAACAAATGGAGCACATATTAGATTGTATTTGTTTGTCCTATATGTTGTGCCAAAGATTAGAACATCACCAGATAACTTGTAATCTTCAAGCATCATTGAGTCCCTCTAAAATGTGCAAACAATTTGATTATTTTCATCCACCTTTACCCTATAGAAGAAGGATGTGTCATCAGTGGTTCTCTCATCCATCACATCCCGTACGGATTGCATGTCTCCCCTTTCGATATCAAGCATTTTCAACTGTGTTATATAGTTTATATGATCCTTCTTTGTGTGGCCAAGACTTTCTTCTCCTTCAACTTCAGTACATAAGTAGTTCTACAACTCCATTGGTTTTATTCCAGCTTTTGTCAAATTTTCTATGACTTCTCCAACATGTTCTGAGATATCTCTTTGGGACTTCAAATAATGTGATTCATCAGGCTTCACAAGCTCATGATTGTGTAAAAGCTCATGATTAGTCACTACATAAACCCCCGCACTTTGTAGCTTGAATTTTATGAACGCCTTGCAGTCGGTTGTTGTGATATTCATTGTCCGTGGTTTTCTTTTCCTTTTATATGTCGACTCTGTTTTAATATCGAATGTTATTACTACCTCAGTTATTTCTGTGTGTTCATGAGATTTAGCTTCTTCATGTCAGCGTTGTCTCTTTCCTACACTTCAGCACAAGAACAACAGAAGTAGAACTCATACAGTTCTTGTGTCCCCGGTCTCTTTCTTGTTGTGTACTTTCTGATGCTAAATCCAAATACTCTTCCATGAGCATTATACAAAGGATACTCTTCATCAGAGCTACTAACTTGCTGTTCAAGTAAGTAAGTTGATTTGGTTTGTTTGTCATTTATGCTCATTACATTATCCTTTTTGCCTGGTACATCATCAAGTAAAACATAGAAGCTATAATAATGACATGTAATATATCTATAATGACATAGAACACATATATAATGACATTAAACACATCTATAATGATATGTAAACTAGCATTTGCTCGTACCATTTTTTAGAGTTATATTTATGTAAGTTGTGTCACTGTAACTAAAATATATGTCATTATATATTCAGTGGTCGTTTGGTATACATGGGAATTTAATTCCTATTGGAAGTTCCATTTCCTAGGAAGTTATTTCTCTTTGTAATTCCTAGGAAATTGACTAATGTGTTTGGTTGACATCAAGGAATTTATAATTCCCTTGAATTGATGTGGGAATGTTGAATGACCAGGGGGGCTAGGTGAATAAATTCCCACGTTTTGTGGGAATTTCAATATCCCAGGAATTTTCGTTGCCCCCATTTTCAGTCAACCAAACAACTACCCAATTTAAAAAAATCATGGGAATTTCTATTGCCTACATAATTTACTGTAGACTAAACAACCATTCAATGTGTGTCATTGTTAAAGATTTTAGATATTTTCTTTGACTATGCAGTCAATATTGAATATGTAATGACATGAAACTTATGCATAATGTTACGTAAAGGTATTATGATGACATACAATGGGGTAATAATGGCATTCAATTTATAATGACATGCACCATTTTATGACATTAAATATACATTCTTGTGTTACTCCTATGACATTACAAGTGTTATATATGTCATTATAATTGCGCACAATGTCATTATTAGTGCAATCTGTGTAATTATAAATATAATATATGTCATTATAACTTATATTTCTAAAAATGAATTATGACATTAAATGTACATCTTGTGTTAATCCTATGACATTACAAGTGTAATATATGTCATTATAACTGCATTTAATGTCATTATTAGTGCAATCAGTGTCATTATAATAAATATAATATGTGTCATTATTATAACTTATATTTCTAAAAATGTTTTGTGACATTAACTGTACATTTTGTGTTAATCGTATGACATTACAAGGTAATGTATGTCAATTAAACTGCGTTTAATGTCATTATTAGTGCAATCTGTGTCATTATAAACATAATTTGTATCATTATAACTTATATTTCTAAAAATGTTTTATGACATAAAATGTACATCTTGTGTTAATCATATGACATTACAAGTGTAATATATGTCATTATAACTGCATTTAATAACATTATTAGTAGAATATGTGTCATTATAAATATAATTTGTGTCATTATAAGTTAAAGTTCTAAGAATATAATCTGTGACATTAAATATACATTCTTGTGTTAATTCTATGATATTACAAGTGTAATATGTGTCATTATAATTGCGTTTTATAACATTATTAGTGGAATATGTGTCATTATAAATATAATCTGTGTCATTATAAGTTAAATTTCTAAGAATATAATCTGTGACATTAAATATACATTCTAGTGTTAATTCTATGACATTACCAGTGTAATCTGTGTCATTGTAATTGTTAAACTTTGAACGTAACAATGTAAATTTGAAAATTTGTGATTTATAGTGAGTTCATTTGGTATCTAACCTTATGATATTGTAACTTCTTGTTTTTATGTGATATTGCTCTTTTTGTCGTCGTCTTGATTGAAAGGTACAATTTCTCGATTTAATGTATGTTAGATTGTATGAGCGTTCATGGAATCGTCTAAAGATGAATTTAGATCATTTAGTTGAATTTGTAAGTTCGACGAGCTAGTTTCCGCCTTTGTTGAGTTAGTATGCAGTAGATTTTTAGGTTATAGTTTTCTCGAGAATGGTTTCTCGTGTTTAGCTAGTTGTCGCTGTGTTTTATGTGATATTTTTTCTCGAAAATTGTTGCTTTATATTTTCGCTTGTTTTTTCTCGCACGTGTGAGCTTTGTTACACCATGAGTTATGGTATAACATGTTACACACAAGACGCTTTCTTCATATTAATAATTCTACTGATAATATTTAAAAAATCTAAATGTTGATTATTATTCGGTAATCTCTATTTTATAAATCAAACTCTTCCACTTTACTAATATTCAACGATTGAACCTGATATACAAATTCTTCACTTCATTTGAGCACAAGCTTTCTCCTGCTGTATATTTCCTTCTCTCAACACTATATTTGAATAATGATGAACAAATAACTAACAAAACTAATGAAACATTGATTTAAGAAAAACATATTAAAAAAATTAAATAATTATAAATATTTGTTCGAATTAATTTTTTTGTAACACTGGAATAACTAATTGAGAAAATAAACATTAATATGAAACGCACGCATAACGTGCAAAAAATGCTAGTAGAGATTAATAAAACGTTCTAGATGCAACCTCTAGTTACGAAAACATAATCTTCAAATATTTCCTCTATTATGAAATAAATAAAACATTTGTCTCCTTTATGTGATAACTTTGTTAGAGAAGCGTTTCATTTATTTTAAAACAGAAGTATAAAATACACTCCTAAGTCTTAAGATAAGATCATAAGAGTATTCACATGGGAGAGTTTGCCGTATCATTTATCTCTGGTTTCCTTCTTTCTATATCTTAATTTCACTTTCTTCCACCTTTCTTTCCACTAACTTTTCTTTTTATATATATCTTCCCCAATTTATTTTTACTACCCAAATTAGGACAAATTATCAAATGGGTACTTTAAGATCCATCCATTAAACCATATAGTTATTTAAAAAAAAACCTAGCGTCATATGAGTAATTTGAAAGATATTCGATTACCATATGGATATTTTTTAAAAGCTCCTACGACATATGGGTATTTGATGAAACTATGTTAACCATATGAATCATTATAGAAGTATTGGTCAACTCCATTTTGTACAATTGCTTTTTCTTAGGAAAAAATTAACATTATAGATCCCAAGTTTACAATGTGTTCCTATATTAATCCCAAATTTCAATGCATAAATTTGATCATTAATATCTCTAATTATCCAATACTAAAATATTAGAAAAAAAAAGATATTTTGGAGATATATATCGAGACAAATTCAACATCTTATATGCAACATGGTTTTTATACATATGTAGAAACATATGGTCAAAGTAGAGTCTGTGAATAGTGTAAAAGTCAAAATGGAGCATATCTCTATTATATAAGTGAAGGGGGGAGGAAGATGGAGTTCCCCGTACAAAAAGTCTAATATACCCTTAATGAATTTAAAGTATCATATATATTATATAATCTTCTCTTCTTCCTACTTGCCGTATATATGGACAAGTTAACAATGGAATTGAATTTGAAATTTCAACTAAATATTAAATTAAGGAGAATGATTTCCTCTTCTTACATATGTGTGGAGAACTTTGAAAAAAATTAAATTGACAATATATAACTTGATTGACACAATCAGAAGAAAAAATAAAAACTTGAATGTCATATTAATAATTAATTGATAATATTTTAAAAACCTAAATGTTGATTATTATTCGGTAATTTCTAGTATTATATAAATCAAACACTTCCACTTTATTAATATCCAACGATTGAACCTGATACAGAAATTCTTCCACTTTATTTGAGCACAAGCTTTCTTCTACTTTGTATTTCCTTCTATCAATACCATATTTGAATAATAACTAAAAAAAATCAACGAAACATTAATTTAAGAAAAACATATTAAAAAATTATAAATAATTATAAATGTCTGTTCGAATTAATTTTTTTGTAACACTGATGAATAACTAATTGAGAAAAAAAGGTAAAAAGGTTATATGACACGCACGCATAGCATGCAAAAAATGCTAGTATTTAATAATAGAGGGAGTATATTTCTAAATAGTCCCAAGCTTGAGGGCAATCTTCCCAATTTGGTCCAGATGACCTGAAACCTGTTTAATAAGTAAAATCTTTGCTTTCTTCCTCTCCCTACAAACCACCCTAAACTCGAAAACCAGGCCATGATTGCCACCTATACCTGATATCCGTCCTAATTCCTACCAACACTGACCCCTGTGGCAGTGCAACTTATTGTTCTTGGCTGCGGCACATTTTCTTAAAGCCTTAATTCTTGTTTACCTACAAATAGTCCCTTATGTTGCCCAGTTTTCAATACTTTTAACACTCTAAAACACCTCAAAAATACTCAATATATATCCATACTATCTACAACACATAAAACTTCAAACACATCCATATTGTCAAACATGCACTTTCAAACAAGTGTGCCGAATTGAGCATTCAAAAACCTTCTTCAAGGATAATGATGGATCCTTTTAACGTTCTTAATTCAAGACCTAAAGGACAAAGGTATAAATCCTAAGGGTCTCTCTTTTCAGAATTCCACTTACTCTTATTCTATTCACAATTTCATTTTCATGATGTAGATATCATAATTGCAATCGCGTGTACAATTGCATAATATTTTTGTATATGTTTTCTATAATTGGCTTTACATGACTTTATGACTTTTTATGCTTTAATTGCATTTGCCTGATCACTTTTTTTTTTTGTTAAATCAGACCTACAAATAGTTAAATTACGCCATATAAGATAAATTGGACAACATGTTAGGCACCTTTTAATTTTATTGTTTGGATAAAGTGATCAGCAAAATTAAATCTTATATGCTAAAAAATCGACATATATCATGCTTGTCTTTTTCATTGCAATTGTACGAATTGACGTGGAATTTGTATTCGCAACTAAATATTTCGTTGAATTAAGTAAGAATATTCACCCGAACTCATGATGATCTCTTTCTTTTTGGGTTATTAGTTTTTCCTAAAACTATTTGGCGAATCTCAATTTCAAAATCAATAAATTGTGTAGGCGCTACATGGTTTTTGCACGCCAACATTGAGGTGGTTTTTTTTACCTTTTTTTGTCCTTTGCCAAGTTCTATGAGAAATGTACTTCCTTAATTTCCTTTTACTTGTTACACTTCCCTAACATAGAAATGTCATACTTACTCAAATATCACTCTTTACATTCTTCTAAGATCTTTTCATTTGCAAATTTGACACTATTCATATTTCATAAGTAAATGAGTACATTAAGAATATCAAATGAGTAAAAGAGTACATTAAGAATAAGTAAATGAGTATATTAACAATAAGTAAATGAGTACATTAAGATCTTCTATATATTTACCAATATAAAAGAAAAAATATAATCATGTAGGAATTACTTGAATCGTCTAAATGAGTACATTAAGAATCTCAAATGTTTATAAATTTTACTAATTTGTAATTAAAGATATTAATCATCAAAAATGTGCATTGACAAACGTACATTGACAAACATGAAAAAGTGAAATTAGGAAGATCTTTGTGAAACGGAGGGAGTATATACTTCCTCGGTTTCTTAATACTTGCAACCTTTTGACTTTCACGTTCGTCAATACACATCTTTGAATATTAATATCTTTAATTATAATTCAATAAAAATCCTAAAAAATTGATATTTAGAAAATCCATATTAAGATTTTTTCAATAACATATTACTTAATATATAGCATTTTTATCTGTGTATAATAAAAAAGTTTTAGTCAAAGTTAATATATCAATAGTGCCTAAGTCAAATGGTTGCAAGTATTAAGAAACGGAGAACGTTTAACTTTTAGACACCTTTTTCACACTTAAAATACAATCATATATGTGTAATGCTAAAATATTTTGTTGGGACCATATATCTTATGTTCAAAGGGAAAATTCTCCATCTTTCTTGCGGTCTCTTCTTTTTACCGTCTACATTTCCTAAAAAATGTGTCACTTTTCTCTATTGCAAGTATAAAAAACAGAAAGAGTAAGTAATAATTTTGAGACAACTTACTCAAAAACGGTATGAGACAAATTTAGAGGGACAAACATAATAGTAGAGCTATTACTCAGGTTGAACCCCCTAGCCTTAACCCTAACGGCACCTGTTCATTCTCGACCTAACCTCGACTTGTTTATTATATGAATTATTTGACCCGTCTATCAAGCGCGCAAATATATCTCTATTATATAAGGGAAGGGGGGAGGAAGATGGTGTCCCCCTCTAAAATTACTAAATTACCCTTAATGATCTAATACAATAAAAAAAATTACAAAAGAAAACAATTTAAGAACCCCTTTTTCATTTCAACTTGCCATTTTAAACAAGTTAAAAATGGTATATGCATCAAATATTTCAATAAAAAAAAATGCACAAAATATCTTGACCTTTTTTTTATAAGAGAAGATGGTATACATGATGTCCACCTAAAAAGTATGAAACACTCACTACCTTTGATACTCATTAATTCAGTAAAACCAACTCATTATGTCTATTCTTTTTGTTCAAAATTCATTCACAAACAATTAAAATTGAAAATCACTCACAACCTTTGGTAGTTTTTTACATTAACAAATTAATATATCTAAATTCATCTAACTATTAATGTAATCCCCCGTATTTTTATGAATTTTATAAATATATTTTAATATATAGTTATATAGATTTTTTTTTTTTTAGCATTTTAATGATTTATTTATTCAAAGGTTGACTATTTGAAAGTCAAAAGAATTCTTTTAATGATTTATGCAAGTCAAATATTTTATTAAAGTCATGCATTGAAAAGGATTTGAAATGTTTGAAACACTTATTGGATTTGGAAAAGGATTTCTAATTGGGTCTGAGGAGCCCAAACACTCTTAGGCTTGGAAAAATATTTATAATTCAAACCCAATTACCTTTTCCTAAGCCCACAAGGGGAAATCTATATAAACCCCATAAACCCCAAAATTTTCCACACAAGTTATTTTCTCTCTCCTCTTTCCTCCTACAATTTCGGTAACCCTAATTCTTTTTCTTCTCTCTTGGTTTTTCATCCTAGCTCTCTTTCGGCCTTCACTTCCTTGCTTCGCCGGCCTGCCGTCATGTCGTCCATTTACCGACCGCCTTAAGCCGTCGCTAATTTCGTCGGCGTCTCTTCCTCCTTTTTCCTTTGCTTTGGTTTGATTACTTTCATTCCTCCTCATGTTTTATTCAAAGATTGTATTTTTAGGTTTTGTTTTAATTAATTTATGTTTAAAAGTTATAAGTTATTGATTTAATATTGGATCCAAGTTATATATAATTTATGTATTGATGAAATAAAAATCAGATTTGCATATTTGAGTTTAAAGTAGATTTTAAATTATCAAAGCATGAATTTTTAAGGTTTTGAAAGTTAGAAAAGCCTAGTAGTTTATTATAAATTATGAAAGTTATTGTCTTTATGAATTTAAGCATGTTTAATTATGTTTAAAGGAGGTTTTAATAATTTATAAGTTGCTGGAATTTTAGAAAGGTTGTTATTAATGGAGTTTTATGGATTTTATTGACTAGTATAGTAGTACTATGCTAGGTAATATAAGTAATTGAGGTTTTAATGATAAAAACAACTTTTAAATATTTTTAAAGGGGATTTAAAGTATTTTAAAGTTGCTGGAATTTATTTGGAGTATTGATTTTAAGTTCTATTGGTTGTTTTAGGCGGAGATTACTCTTTAGGCGGTTTTTAAGGTGATTAAAGGTGGCCTACCAATTTGTCTACACAAGGTACGTACATACCTATGTGTTGTTGGTTGAAGTATCATGATTTTTGGAAGAAAAGTTATGTAGTATCATGTATAGGAACTTTTGTGAGTTCATATATGATTTCTATTATGATTGGATTTTACATGTTTTATGCCTGTGTGCGAACATGTTAATTTTTAGAATTATTTATGAGTTGAATAGCATGTTTGTATGGAATATGGATGCAAGCATGTTGGTTGGGAACTTTATTTATTAATTCACATGGTGGAATTAATATATTTATTGAGTTGAATCATATGTTCCCTTATATTATTATTTTCACTACTTTATGAGGATTGTGGGCCTTATTTGGTAAGTTGATAATTTATGCCTATGAAAGGTAAGTTGGTTGTTGGCTAGGTTCAACAAATAAGAAGGATTGAAATAAGAAGGAATTAATCTTGGGTTGTAAGTTGTATGATCACTTATTTTAATCCTAAGATAAAAAAGGAGTTAAGTTGTGATGTTTGATTTTATGTTATCTGTATGTCATAACAAGTGATAATTGGTAAATCATGTAATGCGTAACGTGGATAGTAATTAACTTTAGACTGGTGCACCTCTGAAGTTGGACAATCAGGATTTGGGGTACATGGTGAGCATGCCATGGCTTTTTCTGGGAATTGGATTGATCACCGTTCCTATTTATTTTAAAGGTTCCTCGATATCGTAGGTCATTTTGGAATACTGAGTCGCGCCCGTATTTCGTCTTCCTAGGTGAAGGCTGGTTTTTAGTTAGACAACTCGGTCCAATAACTATTCCATTAAAGTAATAAAAAGATGGTTAAAGTGTAGTTCTGTAAAAGTTGTCTGCAGATTGTTATGTTATTATTTATCCTTTATTATTTATTAGTATCATGTTAGGAATTTTTACGTATTATTTTGTAGTACTCAGCTTTGCTGATTACGTGCTTTGTTTGTATGTGTTGATCATGGCTTTGCCTTATTGATCCTGTGATGACCCATTCTGGTGAGCAGATTCTTTAGTGCATTGACATCTACAGGTTTGCAGATGTTACATCATGGGGATCTGGGAATGGAGAGCTTGTGTAGCAGATTGTTTTATCTAGTTTGGTTTGAAGTTAACCTTAATGGTGTTGTTTGGTTTTAATGTACTTTGTTTATTTATTATATTTTAATTCTAAAAGTTTAGTTATATGTTTTCCGCTGCAAAATTCTAAATAAGCCGATACGTTTTCACACGGGCGATAATACTTTGATAACTCTCTAGTATTTATATTAAAAAGGTATTTTAGAAAAGAGAGAATTATTGGGGTGTTACAAAGTGGTATCAGAGCTTTAGGTTTTATTAGCCTTTCGTGCCAACTTTAAGTCTTTAGTCGCCTAAGTAACTAGTTAGTACTTCAAATGAATTTCTTAGAATTGAGCTCCTACTTATTCATGGTATTCAAATTATCTTCGGAAATTCTTTTTCACGATTGCGATAGAATTTCGCATTCGAATTTATTTAATTTTTTTAGTAGATCCGAATTTTATTTTTTTTGTCATAAGGTCCGAATTTTTTTTATTATTTATGAGGTTCGTTTTTTTTTATGTCCGAAGCTTTATTTTTTTTTATTTATTGTTATTGAGTTCGAAAATTTCGAACTATAATGTAAATTTGTTTTTTCTTTTTTTATTTTATTTTTCAGATCCTCTATAAATTCGAATTTATTTATTTAAATAATTTTCAATACTCTAGTTTATTTTATGAGAGATGGGTAGTATAGAAAGGGCATATAGGATAGAAATATTATATGTCTGCATTAAATAGTTAGTTCAACATGATTATATTTTTCTTCCTTGCTAACTGTTTATTATTCCTATGCTTTGTGTTGTTGGTTATTCTTGCTTCTTGTTTATTGTTGGGATTATACGTTAAGTGAGAGTATCATTTGCTTATAGAGGTAGTATTCATCTGTTATGGGACCTCTAGACATGTCTGATAGAGAGAATATTCGAGTAGGGAGCTACCACAACCCAATTGTATTGAATGATGATGAGTATGATGGAGAGTCTAATAGTGAGAGTTACACCAGCCTAGAGATCATTATGTGTTGTGTTTTGAAAGTAAACATTCCTGATATCAATGATGAGGTTATTCAGGAGTTTGATCGTACTAGAGGGCAAACCTGAAAGGACATCTAAAGTATTACTTGGAGATCTTATCTGAGCGATGTGAGTGATTTAGAGTTGGATGAGGATGGTCATCAACCCAAAAGGATTCGAAGATCTACTAGACCTAGAAATCCAGGTTATTATTATTATTATTATTATTATAGTTGAGACTTTGGAGACTTTGAGGATGAAATGTTTACTCCATAAAAGTATAAAGAAAATAAGGATAGGAATGATAATGTAACTCCATAGAGTATTTATTTATGTTCTAAGGTTAGTAGTTGAATAAGTAGCTAAGCTACAATGGTTTAAATTTCCTTCTTTAGCATCTTTATATTGTCGAGGAATAAGTTGGTCATTTTGGATTGGAAAAATATTCTTATTATCGTTCGAGGAATAAAAGTTATTATTCAGTTATTTGAGTTGAGTGAGAATATATTCGTACGCGAAAAGGGGAATATTTTCTTTAATTATTGTGATTGGTTGCATTTGATCCTTATGTGATTATTAATGTGAATATTTATTCATGCGTGAATATATGATTGTTATGGTTCATAGTGTGTGAACTTAGTGTTATAGTAACTTCATGAGAATTGTATGTTGATGCGATCTTTATGGTCAAATCAAATGTTGCCTTCATAGAGAATGGCATGTAAGTTATGTATCGAAACCTAGAGTAGAGTTACATTAGAACTCTAGGTCGCGCAGTAAAATGGCTAACAACGATAACAATTTAGCTTCTGCTATTCGCCTATTGGCGGAGAATTTGAATTGTGAAAGAGCTGAGCGTCCCAATCCTGCTGGGACATGTTTGAAAGATTAGCCAAAGTTAAACCACCGTACTTTAAGGGGCAAGCAGACCCTACCTTCTTAGAAAGTTGGATTAGGGAGTTTGAAAAGATTTTTGAAGCGGTAAGATAGGTCAAGCTATATTGTGTTTGAAAGATGAGGCTGACTTATGGTGCAAAGAAAATGGAAATAGACTTAGTGTTGTGGAAGGGTTTAATTGAGATTCCTTTATTGCTTCTTTAAGAGGAAAATTTTACCCTGCTTTTATGATAAAACAAAAGGCTCGAGAGTTCATAAACCTTAGGATGGGGAGTATAACTATCTCTGAGTACTATAGTAAGTTCATAGCTGTCGAGGTCTACACCTGAGGTAGTTGCTACTTAAGAGCTAAAGGCTCAAAGATTTGAGCAAGGTTTGACTGAGGAAACCCAATCAGGGTTAGGTGATGAGATCTTTGTGTCCTTAGATGTTGTGTATGGAAGAGCAACCCACATTTATAGTCTTCAGTTGTGGCGTGATAAAAAGAATGTTGTAGTGGGTGAGAAAAGAAGGATTTTAATGCTGGAGGAAATCAGGAGAACTTAAAGAGGAATAGAAATGGGAATGGAAACTTCCAAGGAAGAATGGTCAAGACTTGAATAATAAGGGCCACTCTGAGAGGAGTTACAACTGTAAGAAGTGTATGTAGTAAGAACCATCCTGGTAGAGACTGTAAAAGGGATCTTGCGACCTATTTGTTTATTTCGTCATCCGTTATTAAAAGTTTGGGATTAGTAGACTTTGAAGTAATTGACCTGCCCATAAGTATACCTACTGGAGAAGTCATAATGTGTACCAAGTTTTTCAAAGATTTTCCTCTGAAGATAGGAGACTGTGTATTTCCTTCTAATTTGATAGAGTTTAATCTGGGAGACCTAGATTTATTCTTGGGATGAATTTGTTAGGTTTCTATAAGGCCAAAATAGAATGTGAAGCTCAGAAAGTAGTATTGAGAGCCCTTTGAGGGAGTTAACTTCGTATTGACGTTTTGGGGAAGCATAAGAATTTTGGGGTCATTTCTGCAATGCAAGTGAAGAAGTTGGTGAGGGAACGTGAGTTGTTTCTTTGTAGTGTGCAAGATAATATAATTCGAGGTTTATTAAGTGTAAATTGAGGTTTATGGATGTTAAGTGTGATTAGCTAGCAGCTCGGAAGTGAAGACGTTGGATTGAAGATTGAGGATGTACCAATTGTGAATGAGTTTATAGATGTGTTTCCAAGTGAGATTTCTGGTATGCCACCTGCAAGAGTCGTTGACTTCACCATAGACTTAGTTCCTAGTACTACACCTATATCTAAGGCACCCTATAGAATGGCACCTTGAGTGAATTGAAGACGCAGTTGCATGAGCTGTTTGATAAAGGTTATATTAGGCCTAGTACATCACCTTGGGGAGCTCCTGTGTTGTTTGTTAAAAAGAAAGATGGGAGTATGAGGTTGTCTATCGATTATAGGGAATTGAATAATGTAACCATCAAGAACAAGTATCCTTTGCCTAGGATAGATGACCTATTCGATCATTTGAATAGAGCGAGCGTGTTCTCGAAGATTGTTTGCGTTTGGGGTATCACCAGTTGAGGATAGCTGATAAGGATATACCTAAGACTATGTTTAGGACTTGTTATGTCGCTATGAGTTTACGGTAATGCCGTTTGGGTTAACCAATGCACCTGCCATATTTATGGACTTGATGAATAGGATTTTCCATGAGTTCTTAGATAAGTTCGTGGTTGTACTCATTGATGATATTTTGATCTACTCGAAGAATGAAAAAGAGCATGATGAGCACTTAAGGATTATATTGGAGATGCTTAGGAAGAATCAATTGTATGCCAAGTTCTCTAAGTGTGAGTTTCGTTTGGAGAAAGTAGCATTTTTGGGTCTCTATGTGTCTAAGAAAGGAGTCTCTGTAAACCCAGCTAAGATTCAAGTTGTGAGTGAGTGACCAACTCCAAAGAATGTGTCTGATATTCGAAGTTTCCTAGGTCTAGCTGGCTATTATAGAAGATTTGTGAGGGATTTTTCGAAGATAGCAAGGCCAACGACCAATTTGATGAAAAATGAGTCAAAATTCGAGTCGAGTGAGAAGTGTGAGGAAGCTTTTCAGACTTTAAAAGAGCCTTTGACCTCCGCACATGTTTTGACCCTGCCTGATGGGAACGAGGGATTTGAGGTGTATAGTGATGCTTCAAAGAATGGTTTGGGATGTGTGTTGCAGCAGAATGGGAAGATGATCGCGTATGCGTCGCGTCAGTTGAAACCTTATGAGGCTAATTACCCTACCCATGATCTAGAGTTAGTTGCGATCGTGTTTGCCTTGAAAATTTGGAGACATTACCTTTATGGGGAAACCTGTAAGATCTTTATTACTTACCATAAAAGTTTGAAGTACGTTTTCACCCTGAAAGACCTCAATATGAGGCAGAGGAGATGGTTAAAATTAATAAAAGATTATGACCTAGATATCCAAGATCATGAGGGGAAAGCAAATGTAGTTATCGATGCGTTGAGTAGGAAATCAAGCCATAGCATGAATGTCTTGGTAGTTCCTGAGGAGTTGTGTCGAGATATCCAAAGACTTAGCCAAGAAATCTTAAATCCTAGGGAGATCGAGGCAAGATTGAGTGCTTTGTCGTTGGGGCTGGCAGTTTTCGATGAGATCATAGAGGGTCAAGTTAGAGACGAGCACCTAAAGAATATTAAGGAAAAGATGAGGCAATGTAAGGAAGTGGATTTTAAGATTCATGATGATGGTAGTCTGAGGTTCAATGGAAGGTGGTCTGTACCACAGAATGTGATGAGCTTAAGAGGTGTCTTATGGATGAGGGGCATAATACTCCATATTCTGTACACCCTAGGGGTGATAAGTTGTATAAGGATCTTAAGGAAAGCTATTAATGGCCGAATATGAAGCGTGAGGTCGCTGAATTCGTGTCAAAATGTTTAGCCTATCAGAAAGTAAAGATAGATCATAAGAGACCAATTGGGAAAGTTCAATCCTTAGGGGTAGTATAACAATAATTATCATGCGAGCATTAGAATAGCTCATTTTGAGGCGTTATATGGAAGAAAGTATAGAAGTCCCATTTGTTGGAATGATTTTAGTGAGAGCATAGTATTGGGGATAGAGTTCATTGAGCAGACTGTCAGGAATGTGAAGTTGATTCAGGCTAGAATTCAAGCTACCTAAGATAGGCAAAAGAGTTATGCGGATTTGAAGCGAAGGGAAGATGAGTTTGAAGTGGGTGATAAATTGTTTCTGAAAGTATCACCAACTAAGGGTGTGATGAGATTTAGGAAAAAGGGCAAATTAAGTGCCAAATATGTAGGTCCATATGAGATTCTACAAAGAATTGGGAAGGTAGCTTATAGGTTGGCTTTGCCAATGGAGTTCGAAAAGATGCACGATGTGTTTCATATTTTCCAACTCAAGCGCTATATCCCTGATAAGCGTCATGTCGTGGAGCCTGAGAGGATCCAGATTGATAGTAGCCTCACATATGAGGAAAGGCCTGTGAAAATACTTGATAAGAAGGTGCGTAGTACACGCAATAAGGATGTCAATATCGTGAAAGTGTTTTGGTCGAACCATGAGTCCGAAGAGGCGACGTGGGAAGCTGAAATGAAGAAGAAGTATCCAGATTTATTTCTTAAGGTGAGTTACGAGGGCATAACTCGTTTTCTTTAAGGGGGGTAGAATGCGATATAATTTCGCGCTTTTTACCTATTTTTATGGTATTTTTATGCATTTTTATGCTTATTTTGGCGATTTGCACATGTTGGTGCAAAATTATAAATAGATTCTCCGCAATAAGAAAAGGTGTTCATTAGTAACACACGTGACTCTAAGTTGGCAAAAGAGTGCACATGAGTGGCACAAGTATTTCTCCAATAAGAGTTGAGTTGAAAAGCTTTTAAAAAGGTGTGAGTTTTCGTGTCAAGTTTCGGGACAAAACTTCTTTTAAGAGGGGTAGACTGTACAATCCCCCGTATTTTTATGAATTTTATAATTATATTTTAATATATAGTTATTTAGATTTTAATATATTTTAGCATTTTAATGATTTATTTCTTCAAAGGTTGGCTATTTGAAAGTCAAAAGAATTCTTTTAATGATTTATGCAAGTCAAATATTTTATTAAAGTCATGCTTTGAAAAGGATTTGAAATGTTTAAAACACTTATTGGATTTGGAAAAGGATTTCTAATTGGGTGTGAGGAGCCCAAACACTCTTAGGCTTGGAAAAAGATTTATAATTCAAACCCAATTACCTTTTTCTAAGCCCACAAGAGGAAATCTATATATTTCCATAAACCCCAAAATTTTCCACACAAGTTATTTTCTCTCTCCTTTTTCCTCCCACAATTTCGATAACCCTAATTCTTTTTCTCTCTCTTCGGTTTTTCGTCCTAGCTCACTTTCGGCCTTCACTTCCTTGCTTCGTCGGCCTGCCGTCATGTCGTCCATTTACCGACCACCTTAAGCCGTTGCTAATTTCGTCGGCGTCTCTTCCTCCTTTTTCCTTTGCTTTGGTTTGATTACTTTCATTCCTCCTCATTATTCAAAGATTGTATTTTTAGGTTTTGTTTTAATTAATTTATGTTTAAAAGTTATAAGTTATTGATTTAATATTGGATCCAAGTTATATAATTTATGTATTGATGAAATAAAAATCAGATTTGCATATTTGAGTTTAAAGTAGATTTTAAATTATCAAAGCATGAATTTTTAAGGTTTTGAAAGTTAGAAAAGCCTAGTAGTTTATTATAAATTATGAAAGTTATTGTCTTTATGAATTTAAGCATGTTTAAGTATGTTTAAAGGAGGTTTTAATAATTTATAAGTTGCTGGAATTTTAGAAAGGTTGTTATTAATGGAGTTTTATGGATTTTATTGACTAGTATAGTAGTACTATGCTAGGTAATATAAGTAATTGAGGTTTTAATGATAAAAACAACTTTTAAATATTTTTAAAGGGGATTTAAAGTATTTTAAAGTTGCTGGAATTTATTTGGAGTATTGATTTTAAGTTCTATTGGTTGTTTTAGGCGGAGATTACTCTTTAGGCGGTTTTTAAGGTGATTAAAGGTGGCCTACCAATTTGTCTACACAAGGTACGTACATACCTATGTGTTGTTGGTTGAAGTATCATGATTTTTGGAAGAAAAGTTATGTAGTATCATGTATAGGAACTTTTGTGAGTTCATATATGATTTCTATTATGATTGGATTTTACATGTTTTATGCCTGTGTGCGAACATGTTAATTTTTAGAATTATCTATGAGTTGAATAGCATGTTTGTATGGAATATGGATGCAAGCATGTTGGTTGGGAACTTTATTTATTAATTCACATGGTGGAATTAATATATTTATTGAGTTGAATCATATGTTCCCTTATATTATTATTTTCACTACTTTATGAGGACTGTGGGCCTTATTTGGTAAGTTGATAATTTATGCCTATGAAAGGTAAGTTGGTTGTTGGCTAGGTTCAACAAATAAGAAGGATTGAAATAAGAAGGAATTAATCTTGGGTTGTAAGTTGTATGATCACTTATTTTAATCCTAAGATAAAAAAGGAGTTAAGTTGTGAATGTTTGATTTTATGTTATCTGTATTGCTTGTGTGTCATAACAAGTGGTAATTGGTAAATCATGTAAAGTGTAACGTGGATAGTAATAAACTTTAGACTGGTGCACATCTGAAGTTGGACAATCAGGAGTTGGAGTACATGGTGAGCGTGCCATGGCTTTTTTTGGGAATTGGATTGATCACCGTTCCTATTCATTTTAAAGGTTCCTCGATATCGTAGGTCATTTTGGAATACAGAGTCGCGCCCGTATTTCGTCTTCCTAGGTGAAGGCTGGTTTTTAATTAGACAACTCGGTCCAATAAATATTCCATTAAAGTAATAAAAAGATGGTTAAAGTGTAGTTCTGTAAAAGTTGTATGCAGATTGTTATGTTATTATTTATCCCTGTTTATTATTTATTAGTATCATGTTAGGAATGTTTATGTATTATTATGTAGTACTCAACTTTGCTTATTACGTGCTTTGTTTGTATGTGTTGATCATGGCTTTGCCTTATTGATCCTGTGATGACCCATTCTGGTGAGCAGATTCTTTAGTGCATTGACATCTACAGGTTTGCAGATGTTACATCATGGGGATCTGGGAATGGAGAGCTTGTGTAGCAGATTGTTTTATCTAGTGCTTTAGTAGATACTTTATATTTAAGTTTGGTTTGAAGTTAACCTTAATGGTGTTGTTTGGTTTTAATGTACTTTGTTTATTTATTATATTTCAATTCTAAAAGTTTAGTTATATGTTTTCCGCTGCAAAATTCTGAATAAGCCGATACGTTTTCACACGGGCGATAATACTTTGATAATTCTCTATTATTTATATTTAAAAAGGTATTTTAGAAAAGAGAGAATTATTGTGGTGTTACAATTAATCTTTCACATTTTAAGTAATCATAACTATAGTACAAATGGAGTGTATAATAGAATAACAAGCTATGAAATTAACGCACGCATCGCGTGCTTATAGGGCTAGTACAATATACTTCATCCGTTTCGAAATAGTTGCACCATTTGTATAGTGCTTACTATTCACATCTTACACTTTGATTGTCTTTGTCGATTTGTATTTTAGAGAAAACATAGTCATATGAGATCTTGTTAGATTCGTCTTAACGTATAATTTTTTAATATGAACTTTTTTATAATTTTTATTTTTTGATAATTAGCGATATTAATGTGTGAAACCATGGATCGACAAGCGTGAAAATATGAAATTGTGGAACTATTTCTCAACGGAGGAAGTATAAACCAAATAGATCAACCTCATACCCACTTAGTTGTCTTTCTTATATTTCTTTATTATCTTTTTATAGATCTTATAAAATCTTTCGATCTTTCTTATTTTTTTTTTTATCTTATCTTATAAGTTTTTTTTCTTTTTTTTTCTTTCTTTCTTATCTTATTTTTTTTCTTTCTTTTTTCGTCTTATCTCTTATCTTTCTTATAAAACTTTTTTAAAATTTAGTATTATATAATAATATCTTAACGAAATAAACCAAATAGAACGACTAAAGAATAGTTGTTATATCCGACTTATATAGCTAAGAAAAATGTTCAAACTATTACAAGCCAAACAAATAAAATTGATAGTAACATAGGAGTTAGGCCGCGTGCTTTTGGAGAGAAACTGAACTGAACTGAACTGAAATTAACTTAACTGAAATTAACTTAACTTAACTTAACTGAACTGAAACTGAATTGTAGAGAGAAACTGAACTGAACTAAAAATAAGTCCAAAAGAATAGGGCCTTAAACGGATTATCGTGTCGGGTTCAGGTTGGATAGTTTATCTTTAACTCAACTCGTTTAATAAATGGGTCATGTATGGTCAATTTTTTTTATTTAAACGGATAAAACCTTAACTCAAATCGGGTAATTTTATATCGAATTCAGGTTAAGTTATCCGGTCGTGTCGCTTGCTATCGGCCCTACTTAAGTGGAAAGGGCGTATGCATTTAGACCAACTCGTGGAAGAGAGTTTGGTGGATTTATTAAGGTACACATGGCCTAAATCTAATAAGAAGAATAAGAAAAAGGAGAGAAGAGAAAAACAAAAAGATCCACATAATGCATTACTAGATGACCACAGAGTCCTTTCAGTAGCGGGCTCCACCAAATACTTTATAACGTATAGTAAGCAGCCATTATATTAATTAACAGTATCCTAGATCTCAATCATTCCTTAATTAAAAAATTGATTTCCTACCTACACATAAAGACTTCCCATAATACATGCTGTGCAAAAAATTGTTTCATATGCTTGTTATTAAATCAGCAATCAAAAATATATATCAACATGGTCTGTAATCTGTGTCTGGTTGTATTAGTCATTTTACTTTAACTTTTATTGTCCATACAATAACGCAATTTTAACTATTAAAATTAATATATCAATTTTCTCAGTCACAAATCATAAATTTCTTCTAAAAAATATATATAATTGAACTATTATCATTGCCTCTACTTCTTTCTAATATGTACAACTAGAATTTTATATCTGTTAAGTCACAACTTTGACTTCTTATATCTTCAATTATAAAATAAGTAAAAAAACTATAAAGAGCTTATATTTAAAAAAAAATCAAAAGTATCTAATAGAATCTCGCAAGACTATATTATTTCTTACATGTAAATCACCAATACTGGTTGTATTGTACATATTCTCAATTTCTAATATACGCTCACCTTCCTCAAATAATTATTGTAATGACCAGTTGGGTTAAACTTATAAATACTTCACTATAAAATCTAGAGATGGCAATTGGGCGAGGCTGGTGCGGAAGATGGTCCCTCCACACCCGCACTCGCATAAAATTCCCGTCCTCATCCCCGCCCCACCACCCATTGCGGGGGGAAATTCTAAACCCAATCCCGCCCACCACCCGCGTGGGTACCCGCACCCGTTTCGTACGCACTTCATACGCGCAAGTATCCTCCCAATAATCCCAAACAATCTGCCAGTACTACAGTTGTAAAATAAAATTATTAATAATATAAGTATATAAATTGGATTTTAGTAATAAATATTCTAATATATAATATGTTTTTCGATAGAGAATAGGGTATGAGATGAAAGAGAAGCAGGGAGGACGGGGATGGGGCGAGGAGGGTGGGGATGGGGAGGGGCGAAGAGCAAGCATAAAATCCACACCCGCTCCACCTCCCATTGCAGATACGGTTTTCATCCCCGCCAAACCTAGAGTCCTAGACCCATCCCCACCCCGTCCCCGCCAAATTTAGAGTCCTAGACCCATCCCCACCCCACTATTATTATAAACTTTGATTTGTTGAAATTACACAATATTGGGGTGGGGGTGGGGATGGGTCGGGTCTCCTACTTGACCCGCCCCTCACCGCCATCCATAATTAAATCTCATGAACACGTATATCAAAAGATTATTACTCACCTCTTCTTAAATTCATATGTATTGTGTAATTTCAACAAATCAAAGTTTATAATAATAATAATAATTTTTTTTTACTAATATGCAATCAAACATATTAATGATATCAGAGGTGGTAGACCGCCAAAGAATAACTATTTAAGGACAGAAGCGGAGTGCGAGTTGAAACTTAAAAGTACGATAAAAATGGAATATGCGAATCAGCAAATGTCAATTGTCAAAGTAAAAACTGAATCACTAATTAGAATTAAGAAACGAGGGAGTATTAATGTATTAATTTAGTTTGAACATAACGCCTACCTGTTTCTCTCTCTAAAAATAAGTTAGCAGTACTTGTCTGCTGGCGGTATCTCAGAGCTTAGTTCTGTCCTGTAGTTGAAAAAATAGCAGTACTGTACAAAATTGGTTGTCAAATTAGACCACTTATCTATCTCTTATTCTCAAATCTCAACCATTTGAGTTACAAAAATTAATCTCTTTCTTGGGTATAAAATTCTATATTTTGCTCAAATTTTATAGGAGTTCAAAGATCACCTGAAGAGTTACTCTCAAATTGGTATTTTGCAGTTTCAAGAGGGTTCTTTTTAGCCGTTCTCAAGCTCATCAACTTGTCTCTGTTCATGGGTATGTGAAAAAAATTAAAATTGGAAAAAAAAAAAATGAATTCTTGGGTTTTATGTGAAGGAAAAAGGGGGGAAATAATCTGGTTTTTTTTTTGGGTTTTGTGGTTGAGAATTGTACAAGAATAGAAAAGGGAGTTTATTTGTGATCTATATTAATTAGTTCTATTTGTATTGTTATTGCATTACAATTGAGCATTTGTTGAAGGAAAGTTTGGTAATTTTGTTTGTGGAATTTCTTTGTTGTTAGCAATTTGAAATGAATTCATGCAATTGTTGTTGTGAGTAAGACTTTGATTTTGGTATTTAATTTTAGCCATTCTGAATCTGAATTGTGTTTGTACTTGAATTATGTTGATCTCAGTGCTTACTATGGTGTCTTAGCATCTTTAAACTGAATTCTTACTTGCAATTATAGTTGTGAATTGTGATTCTGACCAACTTAAACATTGGTACTTCAGTTTTGAATTTTAGCTGGTTTACGGGCGAAAATTGTGTAGGTTGATCACAATTTATTTGAAATGTTACAGAATTGGAGAATCATAGGTATAGAAGCTTCCTCTAAAAGTTGCTGCCCAGTATCACTTCTAGTTGCTGGTTATCCATTGTCTTTGGTTTTAATTTATGCTTGCACTTTTGGATTTTTGCTGGGAAGTTGGGGAAACTACAGTAGCTTATACACATTCGAGAAAGGGTGAAAATCTGGTCAAGAGGGGATATTGGGATTGGTAGCTACCAACACGAATTAATGGCTTCTGTGAATGAGGAAACTGAAAATAGAGGTAGTATGTGGGATTTGGATCAGACGCTCGATCAACCCATGGATGAGGAGGCTGGAAAGCTTAAGAATGCATACCGAGAAAAGGTACGATGGAATATGTTGCACTACTTGTACTCGATATATTTATTGTACCAAAATGTCTTATATAGAGCGATTGTTATGTTTTCAGAGTCTTTGAGCACATGTAGTTTACCTAGCCCATTTAGATTTCTGGGCACTGTATTGGCTCCTTTATATATAGCTGCTTAACATCTTCTACTATAAGACATCATAGAGTTCTGCACGAGCTTGATTATAGGTGCCAGCATGGCTATGTGCCTGAGCGTTGAACTTAGCAATATCCTCAATGTGCTGCATGTTTTTGGTGTTAGATAAACTGTCTAAACAGCATGTGCATGTCGAATATATCGACAAGTTTATGTGTGCTAATAGATTTGACTCCCTTCATGGAATGTTGTTCCCGAGGTACTTGGCTTAAAGATTTGGCTTTAAATGTTTCCCTTTTTCCTTGGTGGCAGACTTTATTTAAACTTTCTGAAAGGGTCCAGTACTCTAAATTTTCAAACCTTGCAATCATGCAAAGTTTCCTAAACAGGTATAGTAAACCACATACTATTGGGCCATTGGCTATAAATTATATTACATGACTACAAAAAAATGCTATTGGGAACCACAGGTTCAGTTTGCCACAACTTTATAAGTGTGTTTGTCATACTAAATTATAATAGTAATCAAAACAAAGCCTCCATGCTAGGATCTCCTTATTTTTATTTTTGTTCATATATTACTACAACTTTTGAAGGACTTGGCAAGCACGATGCTCTACAATTTTTGAAGGAAGACATTTTTTGAAAGATTTTGATCGATCTATGTTTTATGCCTTGCCAGATAGCTCCTAATCGTTACCGTATGTTAGGTCAACTGATTATATGTTTTGTTGTTGCTGTTCTAATATAAGGAGGCCTGGCTTGTTGTGGCAATATAGTAATGTGGCTTAGGCCCTGTTCTTTTGAACAAAATTATCAGTTTTTCCCTTCACTTCTAATAAGTTAGGTTAAGTACAGCTCGGCTCCATACTAATAATGTGCTTTGATTCAGTTTAGTCCAGTCCTAATAAGCTCTGTTAAGTTAAGCCAAATTCAGTCTAAAAGAACACGGCCTTAATCACTAGATCTTTGGGTTTTGAATTACATTGCTTAGAGGTCAATTGGAATAAACTTCTTTGTAAATATAGGGGTAAGGAAGTGTATATTTGACGCACCCTACATTGCCTAGGGTTGGAACCTCATTAGGGACATTTGGATACTGTTGTTGGTATTAAAATATCTATCTTGTTGTTCTTGTTCCTTATTGGAGCTATGGTTTTTCATTGTGCACCTGGTGGAGAGTCAGAGGAGGGCCTAACTAGATTGTTTAAGGATTCTCTTTTTCTTAGCATCTTTCGACAAGGTTGTAGCATTTTGTTTGAGATGTTATTTAATGTGTTGTGAATGACGAAGGCATCAAAACAGTTGATCTGGATCACAGTTTTGATATGAATCTTTCCTATCTAGAAGTTTTCACTTACTCGCTCTTATAATGATCCGTCATGCTACAAATTGGGATTGTGCTTGTAGTTTCAGTGATGCTGTCATGCTACATTATATCATAAGAACATACTTGCTTCATTTGTTTTATCTTCCCTTGTTTTATATTACATATCTGTTCCTGCTTTAGAAAAGCATGATTCAGGGATGTGGAAATTATAATTTCTATTATTCTTTTACTGACATTATATTAGGGACGTTTCATGGACCAGTCTATATCTCAGCTAACACACTGTCGATTTCTGCAGAAATATTCAGCACTATTGCTTCTGCGGTTGGCTTTTCAAAGTCTTGGGGTAGTGTATGGGGACTTGGGCACATCTCCATTATATGTTTTCTACAATACATTTCCGCGTGGAGTGAAAGATCCAGATGATGTGATTGGAGCACTCTCATTGATAATATACTCCCTGACTCTTGTCCCATTGTTGAAATATGTTTTCATTGTTTGCAGAGCAAATGATAATGGTCAAGGTACTAATCAAACTTTTGAGCACAGGGTTTTGTTTTATGTGTAATTTATATTTATTGTTATGAACTTCTCCCTCACTCTTGTTTGTTCTTCACCATAACTAAATCTTAGTTGATTAATAAAAACAAGCTAAGATTGATGTTCATGATATGTTAGGAATCATTAAGCCTCATTATGTTGTCCAAACTAGAAATGTGAATTATCCTACGTCGGAGAAGAGGAGATATAATCATATAATGACAATCGTATAAGACTAAGGAGTTTCTCTTCCCATTGCCAATTGGTTTTGGGATGAAACTTGTCTTGGCTTTGTAAGTGGTTCAAAGTCTTCAAATTTCTCCTCGTCAATTTGGATGGCCCAAGCGCACTTTCATATTTGCTGAATATCTAGCATGGCATCAAAACGCAGTTGGAACTACCATATTCTGGGCATTTGAACATACAAGTGGTACAAAATTGATGCTTATTTGTGACTCAGGATTATTGTTTTTCACATTTACAATTTGCTCAAATTACGAGACACCCACATGTGAGGGGGAGTGTTGAACCTTATTGTGTTTCCCACATTTGAGTTATCATACATTGGAGAAAGGAGAAAAAATAACCACCTTCTAAGCCCAAGGAGTTACCCCCTGCAATTACCAATGGGTTTTAGGATGAAACCTATCTTAGGCTTGTAAGTGGTCTAACTTTTTCTCTGTGTCTACGCAAATTACATAAGTATATTTAAAAGAATATGAAGGTGTAGTAATATGTTTGTATATGTGTTGCCAAGAACATAAAAGTATGCTTAAAAAAAACATGGAAGTATTATAAAAATAATATATATATATATATATATATATATATATATATATATATATATATATATATACGTGTAATGAAAAGAACAAGAACAGGGACGAGGTCCTGGATTTAGCTTATCAAAAGTTGCCTCATCCATGGGTAGCCCAAGCCCATCTTTATTTCTTTTCTTCCAAAATTTAGAATTTATTTATATTAAAAAACCAACAGTTCATACTCTTAAAAAAAAAATTGTTCTGTTCTTAATGTCACTTAAGACTCCTAACATATTTGCAGCATGTATCTGATGGATTCGATACCCGCAGTTGGGAGAACAAGTACAACTCTGCAGTAATATGTTAGCATATTGAATGTTTCTGTTATGTGGTTTTCATCTAAGCACTTTAATTTCTAAATGCTTTCTTGTGCACTGGATTTCCTGTGCTTTGCATTTCAGAGGTGGTGCTATGGTTTTGATGAAGTAATACAGTCTATTATATAATGAGGGACTATTACTTGAAAATAATAGGAGTAAATTTTAGTTTCTCATATGTATAATTTATTCCTCTGCTTACCATGTTTGAGTTCAGATGAATGATCTTAATTACATGCAATAATTTTGTCACTGGATATGTTGGATATGTAAATTATTCCCTTTTATTAATGAAAAATCTTTTGCTTTGCTGGATCAGGGGGGACATTCGCTCTTTACTCATTGCTATGTCGACATGCAAATGTAAATACAATCCCAAATCGGCATAGAACTGATGAGGATTTGACAACGTATAGTCGTGGTAGATTCCATGAAAATTCATTTGCCTCGAAAACCAGGCAATGGCTGGAGAAACATTCCTCTAGGAAGAATGCACTTCTACTCCTTGTTCTTGGTGGCACCTGCATGGTAATTGGAGATGGAATTCTCACTCCAGCAATATCAGGTATATAGAAAACTCCAAACAATATCGCCTTCTTAATGACTTCCATTATAAGTTAAACATGAGGATGATTTATTCTATTTCCTCTGCGTTCTCTCTGCATGTTATGTTTACACATTATAAGTTAATGGCGTATATACAGAATAGCTGCATGTATTTGCATGTTGATGTAGTGAACTGGAATTTCAAGTGATGATGATGGTTTTCGTGTAGAAGAAGATACAGATTTCTGCCAGGATTTAAGTTATATACTTGTTTGAGTCTCCTTGGATTAATATTTAGCAGTATCAGACTCTAAAACACTTAGATTTCCATGTACAAGCACATTTTTAAATGAAATGTTCTTTTCAGCAAAACTTAAATGTGGATGCACATTGTTCTCATGATATACTATGTCTTGATATGCTTCAAAAATGGCCTTTTCTATCTTGTCAATGTCTTCAGGATTGTTTATATCTTGTTCATACTCTTCTACGTATAAACATCAACTTAACCATGTTTTGTATTGCAGTTCTTTCAGCTTCTGGTGGGATCAAGGTAGACCACCCCAACTTGAGTAATGGTACTCCTCTTTCTTTCTTTTATGTGTTGATAGTATCTTCATCTGTTCTCTTAGAACATCGCCGAGCAGCCGTATTCTACCAGATTTTGACACGTTTTAGCTGCTCCTCCCCCCAAAATATTGTCCTATTTTTCTGGTGTGCAGATGTGGTTGTGCTTGTAGCTGTTATAATACTGGTGGGTTTGTTCAGCTTGCAACATTACGGTACCGATAAAGTTGGGTGGCTCTTTGCACCAATTGTCTTGCTTTGGTTTCTAATGATTGGAGGTATTGGTATATTCAACATATGGAAATATGATAGCAGTGTATTGAAAGCTTTTTCGCCAGTCTATTTATATCGCTACCTCAAAAATGGAGGGAAAGATGGATGGACCTCCTTGGGGGGAATCATGCTCAGTATTACTGGTAAAGAAACTAAAAATACTCTTTATATCTTGAATCACCTCATATTAAAAATTGTCGTCATGCTTTGGCACTTTCTTAAGTATATGACAGAGATTCAAAATCCAATCCAAAAAGGTTTTCTAATCACTTCCCGGTGGTAAATATGGCAGGGACGGAAGCACTGTTTGCTGACTTGGCTCATTTTCCCGTGTTGGCTGTACAAATAGCGTTCACAGTAATTGTATTCCCCTGCCTTCTTCTAGCATATTCTGGACAAGCTGCTTATCTAGTAAATCATCAAGACCATGTGGTAGATGCATTCTATCATTCGATACCAGGTCTATCTCAGCTCAACCTTGCTTATGTTCCTGTGCATAGACTTGCGTAAAAGGGGGAGTTAAAGTGTGTGTATGTGGGGGGGGGGGGGAGGGTGATACTCCAAAATATTGTGAAGTTCACAATGGGTGGGGGCTGTGGGGCCTAGAGATTATAAGTCGTAGGAAGGACTAGCTTGTTGCTTCAACTATACTTGCATCCAGTGCTGGCTCAATGAATTAGGGGGCCCTGAGCTACTAAGATAAAATGGGGCCCTCAAGTATAACCTAAATATATAAAGTGACCGCAGAAAATTGCCAAAATTTATAATACTTGAATAAAGAAATTAACAATGTCATTCTTTATATATAAGATAATCACCAAAGAAGTACATAAATCTATAATATGAATCCAACCACAATAACTCATGCATATTATCAGCTTCAGAAGCAACGTGTACACGCATCAATATTTCAGTGTTGACTTGTTAGTATGACTGTATGCAATACTTTATAAAAGCTACCGTAAGGAAGGAAACATCTGTTTCTGTTCCAAAAACATAATTCTGACTTATAAGTGTATAAACTGCAATTTTCTAATAAAAGCTAGCCTTGGGCCCTTGACATCCACAAAGCATTAATGGGAAAACAAGAAAAATGTTGGAAGTTAAAAAAGCCATTTACAAGATTCAAACCATACACTCTTGCAAGAGTTCAGACTTTGCGAACAATCAGCTACCGTTACTCCAACGATTAGATTATTATGTTTCCTTTGCAACAATCTACATATAACCAGGATATGAAGATCAGGGCCCTCATGAAAGTGGGGGCCCAAAGCCGTTGCTCCGCTGGCTCATGCTAAGAGCCGGCACTGCTTGTTTTCTTTGATATGAGTTACGAAGCTTAAGAAGTGTCGTAAACTTGGTATGTAACTTTACATGAAAAGCTCGTTTGAAAAGAAAAAAGAAGAGAAATTTGCATGTAATGGCCCCTTGTAGATGTTTGGGGTAATACATCTTTATTAACAAAAAACACTTCTCAGTCTTTATTCGTTTTATTTCAAATTAGTAACATCTAGCTACGTGAGTATGAGTGATAATGAATTGAATGTAGAAAAACATATGGTTTCTAGTGGACTTGCACCACGTTTAGATATTAACCAGGGCCATTGCATGTAACATTAGCACAAATCTAAATGCCATTACCTTTGTTCACTACCTGCCTGGTGAGCTGAACCGCTCTTCACAAAGAGAAAAAAACAGCTTGGCAATAAAGTAGTTTGGCTGACATGTGATGAGGTCACGAGGACAATTAATTTGAGCTTTCAAATGTTTCAAATTAAAGGAGATGAACTGTAGTATAACTTAAAATAAGATTCTTATTAATCTAGTATTATAATGAAGGTATATTAATAAGAGCTATGGAGTGTAAAAATGATTGTTCCTCTTCTTAACTAAAGCAACTCACCAAGCCTAGAGAATAGTTGGTACCAATGATTGTCCTTTTCGTTCCTGATAATATAGAAACTTATTTGATTTTATGTTAGACAAGTTTCTATGGGGAACAAAACCTTCATTTTGTAGATGAAAGATATACTATTTCTTTTTTTATTATCATGCTTTTTTGATTATTTACTTGCAGATAGCATATATTGGCCAGTATTCGTTGTAGCAACTTTGGCCGCCATTGTTGCTAGTCAGGCAACCATATCTGCGACATTTTCAATTATAAAGCAGGCTCTTGCTTTAGGCTGCTTTCCAAGAGTGAAGGTAGTACACACTTCAAAGAAATTTCTTGGGCAAGTATACATTCCAGATATCAACTGGATTCTTATGATCCTTTGCATAGCTGTAACTGCTGGATTTAGGAACCAAAATCAGATTGGAAATGCTTACGGTGAGTTCCATTCTTTTATCTATGCAAAAGCCTTGTATCTGTTATGAAATAGTTATGTGCTTGTGGCTTCTTGCTTGTATTATGCTATTAGCTTACTTGTTCCTTTTTCCCCCTTTTGTTGTGGTATATTGTGTGTGCACAAACGCTAAGAGGTGAAGCTCCACTGGCCCCCTCTGTCAAGCACTTCTTTTGATCTATCTATCTGTAATGGTGGAAACATTCTGTTCCTTACCAGGTTAGCTCTGACATGGGAGCTCCATATATGTGAATTAATGTTATTTGCTAGAATTTATTCATATAGGTCACATCTTACAAATGCATGGCTGTTAAATGCATTGAAAGACTCGTTTGTTGCATATAGACATCTTTAGAGAGACTGGAACCAGTAACCATTGTGATGATGGAGGGAAGATATTCTTCCCTTCGTTTTATAGAGATCTTTGGCTTTCCGCTTTTTTGTTTGGTTAGGGGGTGCTGGGAAGAAATCGTTTATAGTAAAGAACTAATTTGGTATCATAAGATCCTTCGTTAGTAGTTGTCCAATGCCGATGTTTTTCTTGGGTGAAAATCCAAATTATGACTAGTCTCGTGTACTGATGTGACTTTAACAATTATTTGAAGTCTCTTTGTACAAGTAAAATTTAATCTGAATTTAAAAAGTTACTAACTGTTTAACACACTAAAGAACTAGTAGTCTGATGAGCAGCCTGACAAGTGAGCAAACCAACGAGCCTTCTTCATGCTTCCACAATTAGGTAATGAAACCTTCTTCACTTTTGGGCAACTGTAATCAAAGAGCAAACCGACTATCATGCTTACTTTTTCATTCGGTGTCTACCAGTATCTAGATCTGGCCAGGAATTACTTTTGTATTACCTATTGCCCTAGTTTTCTGGGGATTTTGGAAAAATTCTCCTGCACAACTGTAAATAGGACAGAAAATGAATATTAAACTCTCACATGTTATGCCCTACCTATTTTAGCCTTGATATCTGTGCCAAACCCTATGGCGAAAAACAATATGGGATGGGGGTATGAAGAATGCACAAGAGACATGAGAATCAAACTAAATCAACTGAAATGTTATGTATCACTGTATCGGTGTATCCTTCCAAATTTGGACGTAAGGATCACTGAATTCTCTTGTATTAACATGACTATCACAGCTTTGCATTTGGTATCTAATATAGCATCATAGGAATTTGATAAAAATATTGCTGATTGTAGTAGCATATCTCTTCCGATTGAAAAGGTTGCAAGTTTGGCAATAGAAACCCAAGAATCTTGAGAGGCTATTCATATAGGTTGGTGGTACTTAATGGCGGTAATGTTAAATTCAAATCAAATGCAATATGCAAGAAAACCCCGTATTCATTACCATGGGAATGGAATCTCATCCCCAAACATGTGATTATCTTCATAAATTTTCATTCCCACTTCATACCACCTTTAAAGTGGAAATGGATGGTAATGAGATTTTGTGAAGAAAATCACGAGTTTTGGGGTGAACAAGCATTACCATGGACATTGACATGATACTTCAAACGGCCGAACCAACTCGCTTCTCCTGTATTGGAACGATTTTCAACTTTGGCAAACCGAATTTGACCGTTTCAAACAGGTGGATTTAAATAAGCCAATATTTCGGCCGAACCAACCGTTACAAGGCACTTTCTCCCGCGTTTCCAGTATCAAGATGCTACTTTTTAGATTTTTTTTCCAGAAAATCCCACTGCTCCCAACACCTCCCTCCAATAATGACATAAAACAACATAAAAAGATATAGATAGAGAGAAGAAGAGGCAAGCAAACAACAATCACCAAATCTATGGTGGTTCTAATGGGAAAAACAAATGCTATATAAGTTAATTTTTTAAATATATATTGCAAATAACAGTATGATAAACCGTAATGCGGTCCATGTTGCACGTATCCGTTCCGTTCCGACAAAACTGCAACCGTGACCAAAACCGTATTTTCGAACCATACTTCAAACTGCATATGAATCTAATTACTATTACCACCCTTGATGTCAAGGTTCTTATTTATTACTGACATTGTTGATGCACCTAAAAGTTGGAATGTTTTCCATTTTATTAATAGTCAATAGTAAATGATACCAAGAATGCCAGAAAAATAAGATACACCATCTCATCTGTTCTGACTCAACAGTTTAATCACATATACTGATCTGTCTTCTTGCTGCTCTCTAATCATGTGGCGGGAGGAGTTCCTTTATTCATGATAGTAATTCTGTATTTGGTGGATGCCTTGACAGGTACAGCAGTTGTGATAGTCATGTTAGCCACCACATTCCTCATGATTCTGATCATGTTGTTGGTTTGGCGGTGGCACTGGATACTCGTTTTAATCTTCACTGCTTTGTCATTATTGGTGGAGTTGACCTACTTCTCAGCTGTTCTCTTCAAAATTGATCAAGGTGGATGGGTTCCACTTGTCATATCTGCTGTCTTTCTCATAGTCATGGTGGTTTGGCACTATGGAACTGTGAAACGTTACGAGTTTGAAATGCATAGTAAGGTCTCAATGGCCTGGATTCTAGGCCTCGGCCCAAGTTTAGGCTTGGTAAGGGTACCGGGAATCGGACTTGTCTACACCGAGCTAGCCAGTGGTGTCCCCAGCATTTTTTCTCACTTCATCACAAACTTGCCAGCCATTCATTCGGTGGTGGTTTTTGCCTGTGTAAAATACCTTCCAGTATATACAGTCCCAGAAGATGAAAGATTTCTCGTGAAAAGGATTGGACCCAAAAACTTCCATATGTTCCGTTGTGTTGCAAGGTATGGTTATAAGGACCTCCATAAGAAAGATGATGATTTTGAGAAGAAACTCTTTCATAATCTTTTCATGTTTGTTCGCCTCGAGTCTATGATGGAAGGGTGTACTGATTCTGAAGAATACAGTCTTTACGGTCAGCAAACAGCTGAGTCAAGAGACTGCCTGTTGGACAATGGCAATACAATGTCTAGTTTTGAGCAAACAATTGAATCCGGGGATTCCATTGTGCCTGCCAGTTCGCCCTTGCGACAACTAAATTTAAGGCCAAGGTCATCGGGGCAGACAAGCAGCCAGAATGAAATTGATGAATTGGAGTTCTTGAATAGTTGTAGAGATGCTGGGGTGGTGCATATATTGGGAAATACTGTGGTGAAAGCAAGAAAAGATTCAAGTTTGTATAAAAAGATTGCTGTTGATTATATATATGCATTTCTTAGGAAGATTTGTAGGGAGCATAGTGTAATTTTTAATGTCCCGCATGAGAGTCTATTAAATGTCGGACAAGTATTTTATGTATAACATTATTTGATTGCTGCCATTAATAAGGAAAATAAGTTTTTCAATACACTTGTGGACTTTTTGTTATTGCAAATTCAAAAGGATAATTATAAAAGCAATTTTATTATGCTATGAACAATAGGGATTGACCATTTGTTTTTTTTTTTTTGACAGCCTAATATACATAAAGAGAGCATTAGATTCCCAGGTCTTTACTAGCTTTAACTGCTAGTCACTAGAGTATGAGCTTGAGAAACTTCTTCTCTACTACATTTGATACAAGAGACAGATTTTAGAGTCTAAGCAAAGCACTAAAAGTCCTTTGGGATACTACGAGCAACTTCTTCTCTACTACATTTGATACAAGAGACAGATTCTAGAGTCTAAGCAAAGGACTTAAAGTCCTTAAGGATAATACTAAAGTTGGAGTCGCAATTCTTGGGGTTGATAAGAGATTGAAATGTGAAGAGGCAGTATGTTTTTATAAGGATAGTGCTTGAGAAAGCCTCTGCATCCCGGAAGGAACAAAACAGAGCATAAGTTTCTGTCTATAAGGCATTAAGGCTGAGTAAGCGAAGACGCGACGAGCATTTGACTCATTTGAGTGCAGGAGAGACTCGGATCCAGATTTAATATTCTTGCCTATGGTGTGCTTCCTATCCTTTATTCTTATTTTTGATTTTGGGCTTCTAGGCTCCATCTAATTGGACAAAATTTAGGGTTTTTTTGGGTGGGAGGCGAGGAGAAGGTGGAACACTCACACAAGTTTAATTTTGAAAAAATTAAGCCATTTGTTATATGAGTCACCCTGCAACTTGAGAATGGTGCTAGGGGATACATTATTAAAAATATCTCGTTGCGGTGAGGCCAAAGAGATCAAAGAGTGGAAACAAAGGATATTAAGCTTGATAAACCATAAGAGCAACCCTTGCAGTTGCCCTCCTTATGGGTTATGAGGATAGAGAGTTAGGAAAGAGAAAAATTTTGGCCAAAAAGCTGATGCCTAGCTCTTTATGATGGACCAAGAAAAAGAGAAGCAAAGAAGGAATTGGAGGAGAGAGAAAATATGGTGGGGTAGGTGGAAGAGTGATGAAGTAATATAATAATTAATGACCACAAACTATAGGGCAACCACTGGTTGTGCTCTTACCCTTAGAGCATAGATGAATTATTTGACCCTGGAGCTGAAGTTAATGTGAGAGGATGATTCAGCACGAAGTCCTATAAATTGTTAGATCTCCATGACTTTATTGGGCAGTCTCTAAAAAGATGGTTGATGGTTTCAGGGGAAGAGTTACAAAATCGACAGGTATTTAGGACTACAACTAGTATTTGGTCCCGGGCGTTGCCCCGGGTGGTATTGTTTTCCGAACTTAATATGCATTTTTTTTCATTCTCATTAAAATATATTAAAGAAAACTCAACATTTAAAAGGTACAAATATAATAATGTGGACATTTAAAGCATGATTAAAAGTTGGTTGAGATGGTAATTGTGCTATAGATAATAGCAAGATGTCACATGTTCAAATCTTGTTGCAAGTCAATTTTACTTTTGTTAATTAACATGACACATGTACACATTGGACAATTCTATTAGAGTAAAAGACGTGCCACGTGGCGTGTATACGTTGTCACGCACGCCTTTTAATATATTAGTATAGATACTTCTTTTGAGAAGTTATCAATTGTGGGGATGATATTGTTGAGAAGTTTCCAGCATAAGATTTTTCATTTATTAAACATATTATTATTCCAAAACAAGGATCTGGAGAGGTGCCCGTTTTGAGTTTTGATTAAGAACCAGTAGCTAGATTTTTATGGTGATGAAACGACCGGATTTGGTTAAGATCCAAATTGCAGAGTCATTGGAGGGGGTACAAGGGGTATGAGTTGCCACGATGAAGACTACAACTTTTTTTGGAAAGGAGTTCTAGATAAGAGGGGCATTCCATGAGTTAATTATGAAGTATGAGGTCGGCTGCAGTTTGGGGAGGATGGCTTCTTGATGGGGAGATTTAGACGCGGAGGCTGGAGATTGGAGATCCAATTATCCCTACAAAGGAGGAAATTTGTGCCATTACCAAAGATTCTTTTAAGGCCATGTTTCATTTCAATGCAAGATTTAAAGATAATTCAGAATGCCAATAAGGAGGAGGAGGGAGAGGAGGAGTTCGGAGAGGAGGAATTAGTAGCTAGAAAGAGAGAGTCTCCTTTGTATTTGGATTTGAAAATTCTGTGAGCAAGAGAGTTTCGGGAGTTGTGAATATTCCAAGCTTGGTTAAAGAGGAGAGAAGTGTTGAGAGTTGGAGCATTTCGAAGGTTTAGGCCACCTACCGATTTGTGAAATTTTAGAATTGATCTTTTTTTTGGTATATGGAGGTCTTATCAATGGACGAAGACCAGCAGAGTTTGAGGAGGAGAGAAATAATTTATTTTGTGATTTATTTGTGGGATAAGAATAATGGAGAAAATGTGGGAGTTCATAGAGGTGAGGATTGTGTTGATAGGGATTAATTTTCCCGCTTGAGAGAGGTGGGAATATTTCCGAGAACTAATTCTTGATATGATATTATCAACTAGGAAGTTGAGTTGAGCGGTGTTTTGCCATCAATATCCATTGGGCATCCGAGGTATGTTCCAAGGGAGGGGGAACAACAGACTCCGAAAGGTTTACAGAGGGTTTTTTGAATTTTTAGGGGATGTTGGGATAAAGGTCACTTGAGACTTATCAAAGTTTACCATTTCTTCAGATGCTAAGCATAAGTCCGACATGACCTTTTTCAAGGTCCATCAGTTTTAGGGGAGAGCTCTGAAGAAGAAGATGATGTCATATGCAAAAAGGAGGTGAGTAATAGTAGGAGTAGATCTTGCAATTGCTAAGCCTTGAAGCTCGCTGCATCTTTGTTTAATTTTTGAACTAGGTTTCAAGACAAGACTTCCATACAGAGAATAAAGAGGTATGAGGATAGGGGATCAATCTCCTTGTCTAAGGCTCGCTATCAAGATGAAAGATACTGATGCTTCTCTGATAACAAGAACTAAATAAAATATTGTTGTCACACATTGAAGGATCCACTGTATCCAACTTTTGGGGAAAGACATCTTATGCATAATGGCTTTGAGATAATCACATCTGATTCTATCATATGCTTTACTCAGGTAAATATGTAGCAAACATGCAAAAGAATTATCTCCCTTTTTCCTTTTAACCCAGTTGAAAATCTCATGAGCTATGAAACAGTTGCGTGGCATTTAATTTGACAGCCTGGAAAGAAAGCATTTTTTAAACTCGCTCATAATATCCCAAGAAAATGGGCTAAATACTAGCAACCATATCTTTCGATTTGATTTTATATAGAGAGATACACAAGCTGATGGGTCTGAATTGAACGATTTCTTGGGTCGAGTCACCTTTGGGATGAGAGTAATAAATGTTTTACTGTACTCTTCAAAAATATATTGTTTGACAATTTTCTAATTTTTCTGAAAGAATATAGAAGGTATACCATTAAGATCAGGGGATTTCAGAGGTTTTGAACTGAACACTGCTTGTTTTGTTTCTTTTGAATATGTGAAATAGAAGGGAGGGGATCTAATATGATCTAAGGGGAGAATGGGTTCCGTGGTTGAGGGTTGGGGAGTGGAACGGGTTATTCTAAAGAGTTTTGTGCCCATGATGGTAATGCCCATTGTAAGGTAATCGTATTTTTGATGTCATCATGGGAAAGGACCCATGCTTCCATTTTTTAAGGTCTCTAATTTGCGGAAGTGGATGGGATGAGTTCGAAAATGATGCAACTGTGGTCGGATAGGAAGATCTGCAAATTCCAAACTAAGACATTAGGAAATGAGGATAACCATCCGTCCGTGCTCAACGCTTTGCCAAGTTTTTCATATATTGTGTTAGGATGTTGTTTGTTCTTGCACCAAGTGTAGGGAACCCCCTGAGATGGAATGTCAAAGAGTTTGTTTGGTGAATTTCCACTCTGTAGAGACATTTGCATATTGATGTTGTTTTGATCCACTCAGCTTTTGACACTATTTTCAACCTTACTAAAGTCCCAATGAGAATGACACTGTTTGAATGAAGTAAGAGTAGTGTTGTTAGATAATTCCAAACTTTTTTTTTCTTCCTTATATAGAAAGCCATAAAGAAACGCTACAAAATATTCATTGCATGTAGTAAGGGTAACGTTACTAAATACAACACATTACTACAACTACCAATAATCGATACTATGATATTGGAGGTCCAACAGAGAAAGAGACCACCACTACAATTAGTCGCGTCCCATCCTAAACAACTCGAATACCCTAACTTATAGGAAATGGTTTCAAGGGAGGAGACGTTACATTTAGTTTCAGACAGAAAAATAAAATTTACATGGCTATTACAAGCAAAGCAAGAACTAAAGCTAATAGAGGGGCAGGATAGGTTGTTCAATCCTCTGCAGTTCCAACTAAAAATACTCATTCAGTCATTGGAGGTTGTGGGTCAATCGCGCCTAAAGAGTGGGAAACATGAACAAGCTCATTAGGGAAGGCCATAGGAATGCAGATGGACGGAGCAAGAGTGATGGAAACATTGACCCAACCGTCACTATCACTATCAATGTCACTTATCCTGAATTTCAAAACAGACTAGCCTTTATCTTTTTTTTTTTCAATTTTCTTACATTTGGGGGTGGATTAAAAATTGGGTGTAAGGGTTGTTATCTTGAATGAGAATGTTGAGGTTAGGGATGTAGGGACTTGGTGAGTTTTTGGGAAGATGGGAGGTTGTGAAGCAAGGCCAATGGACAGGGCACCGCAAGGGTTCCAATTGGTTTGCTTTTTGAGAAATGGTTTGATTATCTTTTAAAAGATTTTTTGAAGGTGGGTTTGGAGCGCTTCAAATTGGGAGTGGGTCTACAGTAGACGTGGCTGGGCTCGATTTTTCTAGCAGACTTCGATTTTTGCAATGTATTTGTGTTTGCGGTTGGATGTATGGGCAACATGTTTAGGAGTGAGCTTAGTATTTATGGTGTGGAGTAGACCACAGTGAGCATGTTTGGAATATTGGGCAGTATATTTTGGAGTATGTCTTCAATAGGAAATTCAGAAAAGAGGAGCAAAATTAGTCTAATGATTAAGGTTAGTTGGGTGGAACAAGGGTTTTAGACGAAAAAGATGGAGGGTCATAGGAATGAGGTAATAGGAGCTTGAGTTGAAGTCAGACAAATGGGAATAGGTTGGGATCATTGTGAAGTTGTGGGGATCTTATAGCTATAATCTCCGTAGGAGATATGATATCTAGGGTCAAAGGAGGTGAAGTTTGAATGAATATTTTGCTAGCTCATCCCATGAGTTGTTTTCAATAGGATAGTCACCAAATGAGAGAGAGTTTTAGGTCTTTTTGTAGGGAGGTGAAGTTGGTGGGCAGATATTGGAGGAAGATGGGGTGGTGGGGTGTGCGGAAGGATCTGAGATAAATCCTTGATCTGAATAGTCGGGGGAGCCAAAGGGATGAATGGATCTTTGAGTGGCTTTGAACGAAGATAGAACCTATTTGTGGCGCAGGTATTGATACTAGGGGTGTGCACGGATACAGGATTGGACCGGACAGGAATCTGAAAATTCTGTAGACCGTGACGGGAGCGGAATATTCCGGTCCGGTTTTAGACAGGTTGGATCAGAATCTTTATTTTAAAAAAAAAAATACTTTTTTGGTTAGATTTAAACATATTTATAAATTCGATACAATAAAATTTAAGAATTCTAAAAGTAATAATCCAAAAGGCAATAAATATTATGTTTTAGCTTTCTAACTTTCAAACTTTTTTTAACTCACGCTTTTTTTCTACTAAATAAACAAAAATTTCGGTCCACCGGTCTGGACCGGAAAATTCCGGGTTTGGATTGGATCGGGTCGGAAACCCGAAATCATAAACTTTTACTGACTCGGTCCGAATTCCGATACCGGTCCAAAATTGCAAACCCCTAATTGATACTGCATAATGAGTTGACTAAAGAAGCGGTGTCTGCGGGATTCGGGGACCGAGAGGTGAACAAGTGGTCCATAGGAGGTTCCATGTGAGTGACTGGGATGGAGGGAAAATTGTTTAGGTAATAGAGAGTGAAAAGTCACTTTCTGAAATACTTAAAAGTTGAAGGTATAATTTGTGGAAATGGGAGGCAGTTCTAATAAATCACTAGTGGAAAAAACCTTATATGTCACAACACAACAGATTCGGTTTTAACAAAACCAGATCCATAAATCTTCCGTTTTTTGGGAGGCGAAACGCGGCAAATTTACTGATCCGGTTCTTTAGTGAACCAAATCAGTTAACTGAAAACTGATCCTGTTTTTTGTTAATTGATCTGGTTCACATAACCGGATCAGTAAATTTTTGGGCAACCAAAATGTTCGTTCGGCCTAGTTCGCTCAAATATCTCGGCTTAGTTAATTGGTTTGGTGGGATATAAGGCTCAAAACCCTAACCCTCTTACCTCTCTCATCACTTCCCTCCTCACTCTTAACCCTAACCCTCTCCTCTCTCATCACTTCCCTCCTCTCTCTGATCCTCCCCTCGCATGCCACCACTCTCACGCCACCACTCTCAATCCACCACTCTCACGCCACCACTCTAACCCGTCACCACCGCCACCATCGTTCTTCCATCTTCGCTTCCCCACAACAACCACCTCGTCGCTGGCCACAAAAAGAAACGCGAAGGAAACGCTGAGGAGCAACCACGACAACCACCCCTGCTCTCTCATCAATCGGCGAGGCAAAGAACTGCAAAGGAAGTCTTTAACCCTTCTCTCTCATCGCCGACGAAGCACAAAACGCGAAGGAAAAAGCGCAAAGAGAAGTTAGATCTGAATCGATAGATTTTTGGTTTTTAATTACCGATTTTTTTCGTTTTCTTGTTTTGTTGTAAGTCCAGATATGAGTTTTTTATTTTCATTTTTTTATTTTCATTTGTAATTCCAGATCTAGTTTCTTTTTTGAAGTTATGTTTTGTTTTTGTATACTTTCTCCGTTCTATTTTAAATGAAACATTGGGTGAAATGACACTATTCATTGATCAATTTTGACTCCAATGTATCGCTATTATATAAACAAAACATAGTCAAGTGGGATCTTGTTAGATTCGTCTCGATGCATACTATCAAATTATAACTTTTTTATATTTTTTACGTGTGCACAACTAAAGATATTAGTGATTAAAGAAATGCGTTGGGTTGCGTGAAAAAGAAAACGTTTCATTTAGAACAAAACGGAGGAAGTATTTAGTTTGTAATTTTCGTTTTTTTAATAAATTTGCAAATCTTCATTGTACGTTAATGATACTAATATAATTTAGTTTGTCTAGTTTCTTTTTTTCATTTTTTTTTCCGTTCTGAAATTCGTTCTTTATTTCCTATAATTTTGTAATTTCGCCATTCGTTTTTCTAATAGCTTTCAGCCTTTGATTTTATTATTGCAAGTTGGCAGAAGATCTGTTTTTTTGTCTATTATCTCCCTCAACTGATTCTTCAACTGGACGCACCCTTTTTTATGTTCATTAAAACTCAGCTGATCCGGGTCAACTGATCTAGTTTTCCTCTAAGACCGAATCAGTTGACTAGTCAACTAATCCATTTTTCGACCGGAGTAGTTGACTTTTGTCAACTGCTCCGAGCCCAGCCGCTTCGGACCAAAAACCGGATCTGTAAGGCATATTTTGACCAGAGTGGTTGAATTTTTTCCACTAGTGAATTGAATGGAAGTAGTATTTGTCAAGTGGAAGTAATGTTTTGGGTGGCTTAAGTCAGGAGAAATAGTACCTTGAGTTGGTTGTGGAAAAAACAAAGCATAAAATCAGATAATTAATCATGAAATATGTATGTGCTCATGAGAGAGAAAGGAAAATAAGGGGGATTTGGGAGTATGAGAATGTGGCTTGGATTTCATGTGAGGGAATGATTTGTTATGTTGATAGGAGGGCTCACTTATCAAATTAGAGGAAGAGCTGGCAAGAGAATAACTGAGGTGGGGGCTGGGGGACAAGAACATGTAACATGAATGAGGGAGTAATAGTGTGCTTAGATTATGAAAGTGAGGTGTACTGGAGCTCGTGCTCCAGTTTGGGAAGATGACATCAGAGGGGTTAACTAGAATTTTGGATGGAAGTATAATTTTAAGAGTGGCTAACCTAATTTTTTTTGTCATAGATGGGGAATATTCAGGATCATTCGATGCAGATTCCGGATCTTCACAATCTAGTTCTGGATTGTTTCTTTTGGTATTTCCATCGTCAGAGTTGTCATTGTCACTAGTATCTTTGCTACTAGTTGAGACATTAGAGGTATCTTCTTGTGAGTCTTCAGAACTTTGAGACATGCTCTCACTCTTCTTTTATCTATTCCAGTTGTGATCTATCAAGTCAAGTCTGGTTGTTCAATTTCTATCAACTCTTTTGAAGGCAATGAGTTTGTTTGAAAAGTGGGGGACATAACATGGAGTAACTTTTAGAAGATTTTGCTCTCTACAAACACGGTTCATAATCATTCCAAATTGTGTAAGAAATTGGTAAACTGAAAAGCGGCACATGGGACGCTTGTGGCCAACTCTACCATATTTTGAGCAATAGGTGAACACACCTTCACAACTTAAAATCAACCAAAATAGCTTCTCCATCCTCGTACTCAAAGAAGAACCTCGGAATGAGGGGGTCGTTGTTTATGTGAACTTGGACTTTTGCTCTTAGTGAGTTATTGACTCCTTCTTTAGGTGACGACTCGTGGTTATAGAAAAAATTCCGACCTACACTTTCAAGGGCTATGCATGTTCTAAATGGTTTCAAATCAATGTTATGCATGTTCTTAAGCAACAAATCTTTCGCAGATCTGTCTTTAAGCAAGCTGAAAAAGCGGAGTGTTGACCCCAAGTTTTGAAGATGACATATAACAAAGACAAACCTATTTGGACTAATATTCTACAAGTGTTTATGTTAGTGAAACAGGTTTGTCAAGGACGAAGAAGGATTCAAGAAGTACTGGACTTCAGAAGACTTGATGAAGCTGCTAGAAGCAAAGATCCAAAAGTCATTAGTTGATATTAAGAACATCTGTAAGGAACAAGCAACTAGCTGGAATAAAGGGTTGTTCCTAGACCTGGGCATGGGCCGAGCTGGGCCAGTTCACGGGCTTGGCCCACGGGCTTGAGGAAATGGCGGGTCGGGCCCGACCCCAGCTTGTGAGTGGCGGGTCGTGCCGTGACAGGCCTTAAATTTCCAGATTTTGTCCATGGCCCGGCCCAGGCCCACGGGCCGGGCTCGTGCCTCCTGCGGGCCTGACCCGTGTTTTATGTTGTTTTTTTTGGATTCTTGGCAGTTTTAGGCTGAAAAACAAAGAAACGGGGCTTTCGGCCGTCGGGCCGAAATAAAATTTCTTGGCCATATAGGCGAGCTCGTTCGGCCCACGAAATAAAATTTCTTGACGGGCCAGGCCTAAACAGTGTCGGGCCGGGCCGGGCCTAAACAGTGTCGGGCGGGGCCGCGTGCTGGCCCGGCCCATGCCCACCTCTAGTTGTTCCTAAGATTAGGAACATAGTAGTTTCTAATATGAGGAATCAGCGTTAGTATAAGAGTAGTTAGTTGGCATTGTGAAGTAAGATGCTTAGAATAAAATCAGTCGTTTTGATTTATCTTTTGGATTTTGATAAAAGTTAAAGATATTATTTTTAGAAGGTTTTAATATTTTGGGTTAAATATAATCTTATCTTTATCTATTTTATTATTTATCTCAAGTAATTTGTTATGAAAATAATTTCTATTCTATTTGACCGGATTTTTTTTTATATTACTTGAGTCTGTTAAAACTGATTTTATCCAAATATATTTAAATAAAAATATGATTTTAGATTTTAAAAAGAAGTTACTTTATTCTAGGAAAAAGATAAGTAATGAGTTACTTAGAGATAAGGAGGGTTTACTCGTGTAACCTTACTCATCTATAAATAACTCATTGACATATCATTCTAAGCATCACTGACTACAAACTTTAGAGAGCAAGTGTTTTCATAGTGTTAGTGCCATTGACTATTCTCATACTTCTTAATGTTCCTAGCTAGTTTTGTTGTGAGTTTCTCTTAGTGTTTATTCATAGTTTGTAATAGAGTTTGTGGTTGGGATTTTGATCGAGTAAAATCATGTATTAATGAGAGGACTTTGTGTGAAGTCAAGAGAGAGAGTATCAACAATTGAGGGACTTTTGTGGCATTAGTGTTCGTAGTGGAACGAGAGAAGGAACTTTAGAGAAATAGGTTGTACTGAATTGTTGACCTATTATTAGTGAAAGAGTTTTGTTTAAAATCTCTGTGGGGTCGAGGTTTTTACTTCCTGTAAGGTCTAGGAAGGTTCTCGTTAAATCTCTTGTCTCTTTGCTTTTGTTTTCTTGTTGTTCTTTAAATTCCGCGAAAATTCCTTATTGTTCCCAACAATACAATCCACCCCCCTCTTGTATTGTTCCTACTGAAGATGATGAATCTGCTCTCATGGTCCGACATTTTAAAAAGATGTTCAGGTTCATGAAAAATGGAGACTACAAAGGTAAGAATTGGAAATTTACTAACGAAACTGGTTGTCATAAATGTGGCAGTTTAGATCACTTAATCAAGAAATTCCCTTAATGGGAACTGGAATAAGGCAAGGACAAAGGAAAGGAGCACAACAAGGAAAGGAACAAAGACTTTAAAAATCCGTTTTCAAAAACTGACTTGAGGAAAGCCATGATAGTTGCATGGGGAGATTCTGATTAAGACTAAGAAGAGCATGATCAAAATGTTGAAGAAATAGCCAATATATGCTTTATGGATATTGATGGAGATGAACTAATGAGGAGACTGAATCACTTGAGGCAAGTCTTAGTATTATCAAAACTCGTTTAACATCTATGACTAAAGAAAAACTCTATGACTTGTTAGATGATGTCGTTAAAGACTGTAAAGATGATGCACTAAGAGAAAACAGATTGAGTATGCACTAAAAGTGAACAAGGAACATAAAGATTGGCTTAAGGACATTCGAATCGAAATTGGAATCCGGTTCTTTGATTTATTTGATAGAAATCTGAAATTAAAGGAAAATTGTGGGAAGGTTAAAAAATGAAAACTACCTATTGAATTTGGAGCTAAGTCAAATAAAAGAAATTGATCCTAAAGTTAGTTCCTTTGACATAAGGTCTGTTTCCTCCAAAAGTTTTAGAAATGAGATTGAAGAACTAAAAAGGGAAATGGTTGCTTTAACTGAAAAGAACAAAATTCTAATAAAGGAACTTGATTGCATTAGGAACAATAGAAATCCATTGGATGTTCCAAAATGGATAACTGATCCACAAACAAAAAGAATTGAAGGACTTGGATTTGTGTACAAAAATAAATAGGAGAAACCTAAGAAAAGATTAAGTCTTCCTAGTGATAGGTTTTGTATGTTAGTGGTAAAACTTAACACCAATGGGAGACTGTCCCCTAAGACTTAAGTTTGTCAAAAAGAATGTTGAGAATAGTAATCTGAAATGGAAAGAAAAATGTTATGTTTCTAAAAAACAACCCAAACAACATTGGGTTCCTAAAACTAATCATTGATTGATTTTGCAGGCTAGAGTGGGAGGGAACAACACGTGGTACCTTGATAGCGGTTGTTCCAAACACATGATAGGAGACAAAACTAGATTTCTCTCACTCATAGCGTTTGAAGGTGGAAGTGTGACATTTGATGATAACAAGAAAGGTAACATTGTGGCTATTGGAAAAGTAGGAAAATCACGAACACACTCCATTCATAATGTATTTATAGTAGAAGGACTGAAACACAATCTATTGAGTTTCTCTCAATTCTATGACAAGGGTAACTTAGTTAAGTTTAACAGCAATAAGTACTTAATCATCAACAATAACACAAAGAATGTTATTTTGAAGGAACGAGAAAAGGGAACATTTATATAGTGGATCTTGATCTTGTTCCTAAAGACAATCTAACATGTTTAAGTGTGATTGAGGATGATTTACTACTATGGCATAAACGTTTTAGACATGCTATTTTTTCTCTGCTTGACAAACTTAGATCCACATAACTTATCTTAGGGCTACCTTCGACAAAGTTCTAACTAGATCAAGTTTGTGAAACATGTGTAAAAGGCAAGCAGGTCAAATCTTCTTTTAAATCAAAAACCATAGTAAGAACTACCAAACCTTTGTGTAGAGAGAGATTTGATCAATTAAGATTGGAACTAGGTATGTTAAAATTATGTTGATTGTATTTGTCATGTACTTCCCCCAGTAAATCGAATATTGATATGTGTAAGGTAGGATCAATAAAAGAAAATTTAAGTGGATCCAAGCACAATTTCACCATGTTCCCAACATGGACATGAACTGATTAGGAACTACTCACTAATATCTTCTAATATTCTCCTTATTGTCTATAATGTGCCACTTGGAAATTATGTGACTTAAGGTCATGTGCAAAATTTGGTTCCTATTGAAATAAATTATTGCAAATGTTGTAGTTCCTTCTTTTCTGAAAAATAAAAATTCAAAAATATTTACCGCCATCTTTTTACATTTAAACCGCGTGCCTCTTCTCCTTCCTTCATCCCCCTTAGTTCCCATCTCCCTCAAACGATAATTTCTTGCCTTATTTCTTTTCGAATCTTGCATCACTTCGTCCTATATAAATTCTTCACCTCAATCATGGCAAGAACCAGTGCAAACACCAACCCAAGAACAAATCAACCAATTTTTGGATCAATTCCTTCATCTTCCCACCTCACAAACACTCCTATGGACTCCTTAGTTCCTAAATCAACGAGCATAACTCAAGATATTCCTCCACCATCTTCTCCAAAATTCTCTGAAATTCAGCAAGAAATGGAGCCACAAGTTGAGGGGGAACCTGAATTGGTAGAAAAAGGAGACATGCAAGTTCAACTGGTTTTCAAGAAAGGAACAACAAGAAAAGTTCGAGGAACTCAACTCAAGGAAGCTGCGTCTACTCGACCAAAATACATTCTTGGTATGTGCATCAATCTTGCTTGGTGTAGGAAATAAAAATTTCTTATCTTATTTGAAACCATAGATAAACAAAATTGGGCAAAACTATTTGGGTCTAGTTTTGCAAATGTACTAATCCCGGATGCCCTCGACGAATTTCGTGAAAATTTTGAGTTAATTGATGGGGTTTGTTTCTCTAAAGTTAAAGATACTGAAATCAAGTTTGATGAAGCTAAGTTAGGATCATTGTTTGATGTTCCCACAGCCGGAGTTGATGTTTATTTCAATGGCGTTTTCACCATATACCCCTGACAAATGTTTTTTTCCACCGTATACCCTCGCAGTTTCCAAATTTACCATATACCCTACACTTTTCAAAAAATATATCTAACTAACCTTTTGACTAACGGTGTTAGACTTCTGTTAGTCATTAACCCATAATCCCCCTAACCCTATTAAACTAGCCTAACCCTAAGCCAAACCCTAAGCCTAACCCCCTAATCTAATAACCTAACCCTAACCACCCCCTCCCCCACCCCTTACCCCAAAGACCCCACCACCCCTTACCCGCCCACCACCACCGCCCCAACCACCCCTTACCCCACCACCACAGCGCCCCCACCGCCCCACCATCCCGCAGCCCCCCAACAACTCCCCTCCCTTCGGACCCGCAACCCCCTCTCCCTCCCTTTCATACCCGCAACCCCCTTCCCATGTTTCTTCCTTCGTCTTCCTTTTCGCGTCGCCACCAACCACCATCATCGCATCCTCCGTGGTTTTCGCACACCAGCCGCACTCCCCCTACTCCCCTCCTCTATCCCTTCGTCGCATCTCCACACCACCCGCACTTTGGCGCAATCGGACCAGCCAGGTGGTCGCAGACGCCAAGAGGGAAGACGAAGGAAAGAAATAGGGGGGAGGGGGGTCATGCGATTCGCAGGGAAGGGGAGGGGGGGAAGGGGCTGCGGGGAGGGGGGGAGGGTTCATGGGCCGCGGGGTGGGGGAAGGGGGGAGGGACTGCGGGGGGGGGGAAAAGGGGTTGCGGAGGTGGTGGGGAGGTGGTGGGGGAAGGGTTGCAGCCTGTAGGGGTAGGGGTGGAGGAGGGATGTGGTGTTAGGGTTAGGGTATTAGAGTTAGGGTTAGGGTTAGGGTTAGGGTTAGGGGTAGGGGTAGATTTAGATTAGTTAACTAGGGTTAGAGGGGGGTTAGGGGTTAATGACTAACGGAGTTTAACGCCGCTAGTCAATAAGGGTAAGTGGGATGTATTTTTTCAAAAGTGATGGGAATATGGTGAATTTCAAAAGTTGAAAGGGTATATGGTGCAAAAAAACATTGTCAGGGGTATATGTTGAAAAAACCGTTATTTCAAATACAAACCCGCCTTCCCTCTTACTTATATTACTCAAGATGACCTTGTATGCAGTTTTAGTGGATCCAAAGGTAGTACTACATTGGATCACAACCCCCTTAGCCTCTTTCATAAAATTTTGTATAATTTTGTGAAAAAGTCCCTCCTCCCTAGACAAGCCAAAAGAAAAGAAGTTTGTTTACTTGATATGGTCTATATGCATTGTTTGGAAACCTACACTCAAATAAACTTCCACTCCCTTATGATTCAGCATCTTCACCATTGCATCTCCAACAACATTGTGGTTGGATATGGTGCACTCTTGACAGAAATTATAACAGATATTGGGGTATTATTGGCCGATTTTATCTCACAAGGACAAAGTCATGGGAACATAATGAATGCTAGGGCCATCAAATATTAAGGCTTGTCTCTCGTAGATGGAAGGTTGGACAAGAAAGAAGGGGTTGTATAGGAGAAAATAGAAGAAGGGGAAGAATCAGAAGAAGAACAAGAGGAAGAAGGGGGAGAAAAGGAACAAGGTTTCGAAGTTGCTAAAAGGAAGCGAACTAGAAAGATTATTCCTGATGTGGAAACCCAACAAAATAGCCGCAAGAAAGGTCTCCCTAGGGAGAAAAAGGAAAAGGCAATTGTGGAACCTCAGAGAAGGAGTTCCAGGTTGGCCAAGCAACTCTTCACCTGTGAAGAAATTGAAGAGGAGGACAATCTAGATGAGTTGCAAATTCTGGATATTCCTTCCTCTCTTTCTCATGATACTGTTCCCTCCTCCGTTGATGTTGAAATGGTTGATACTTCCTCCTCCCCCACTGATTTAAGTTCCTTCCTCCCCTCCTTAAGCACCAATTCCACCTCCTAGCCCCCCTGTTTCCCCTACTCAAAATATTGTTCCCATCACCACCACTAAAGAAAAAGCTCCCTCCACCACAATTCCAGATGCGATTCCTACTACCACCATACCAGAACTTGTTCCCACCTCCACTACAGCTAACCCTCATACTCCTCTAGTCTCTCAAACCACAACTCAACCATCTCCCTCAAAACCCTCCTCCTCATACTTACCACCTTATATTGTTCCTCCTTTTAAAGAACAAGAAACCCTTGTCCCTCCAATTCACCAAACCTACACAGCCAAACATGCTGAAAGAATGGAGTGCCTATATGAGCTTGAATATGACATGGCCCAAAACCAGATTGACTCCACCAAGGCAAGGAAGGAGTTCATACTCAGGCCAGTTCCCTTCACACTCATTTGGCTAACATCTTCAAGGGAACAAATGTAGTGATTGATTATTTCAACAAGTTGAACTATGCGTTGATCCAGTTATACACCAAGGTAGAGATTATAGAATATGGGCTCAAAGGACTCATTCAACAAGTGGCTGCAAATCATGTTGAGGTTTTGAGTTGGAAGAAGTGGTTGTGGAGGAAACCATTATTGAGGATGTTCCTACTTCATCACTCCCACCTTCTCCTTAGACTATGTTCTTCTGTTCCCTTTTGATCATCTCTTTAGGACTTCTCTTTTTAAGTTTTTTATGTTGCTTCTTTTGTTTCGTTCTCTTTTGTACACGTCTTCAGTAATGAATGAAAATGGAATTATTTTGCCTTAACTTGTGTTTCTATTTTCCTAACTTGCACTTAGATGGCTCATAACAGTTTGAGCAAGTTTCACTCCCCGCTTTTGCTAACCAAAAGTCTCATACTTTGGTACTATGTTTGTGTTGCTACGTAGACTTCTAACTGATTCTTACTTATGGTGTCATTTTGAAGATGACAAAGGGGGAAATTATATAAGGCAAATTACTTACTGTGTCTTCTTATTTGTTTTAGTAAAAATCGAAGATGCCTTAATTAATCATAAACTTATAAGTTTTATTTTTCTTTAAAGTTTGCCTTTGTTGTCATCCTCAAAAAAAGGGAAATGTTGACCCTAAGTTTTAAAGATGACATATAACAAAGACAAACTTATTTAGACTAATATTCTACAAGTGTTTATGATAGTGAAACATGTTTGTCAAGGACAATGAAGGATTCAAGGAGTATTGGACTTCATAAGACTTGATGAAGCCGCTAGAAGCGGAGTTCCAAAAGTCACCAGTTGATATTAGGAACATATGTAAGGAACAAGCAACAAGCTGAAATAAAGGGTTGTTCCTAAAATTAGGAATAAAGCAGTTTCTAGTCTGACAAATCAACTTTAGTATAAGAGTACTTAGTTGGCATTGTGAAGTATGATGCTTAGAATAATATCACTTGTTTAGATTTATCTTTTGGATTTTGATAAAAGTTAAAGATTTTATTTTTAGAAGGTTTTAGTCCTTTGTGTTAAATAAAATTTAATTTATCTATTTTATGATTTATCTCAAGTAATTAGTTATGAAATTATTTTCTATTCTATTTTACCGGATTTTGATATATATTACTTGAGTTTATTAAAACTAATTTTATCCAAATATATTTTAAATAAAAATTTGATTTTAGATTTTGAAAAGAAGTTACTTTATTCTAGGAAAAAGATAAGTAATGAGTTACTTAGAGATAAGTCGGGTTTACTTGTGTAACCTTACTCATCTATATATAAATAACTCATTGACATATCATTCTAAGCATCCTGACTACAAACATTAGAGGGCAAGCGTTTTCATAGTGTCAGTGCCATTGACTATTCTCATACTTCTTAATGTTCCTAGCTAGTTTTGTTGTGAGTTTCACTTACTGTTTATTCATAGTTTGTAACAGAGTTTGGGGTTGGGATTTTGAGTGAAATCCTGTATTAAAAAGATGACTTTGAGTGAAGTCAAGAGAGAGACAGATAGAGAGAGTATCAATAGTTGAGGGACAATTGTGGGATTAGTGTTCCTAGTGGAATGAGAGAAGGAACTCTAGAGAAATAGGTTGTATTGAGTTGTTGACCTATTATTAGTGAAAGAATTCTGTTTAAAATCCTTTTGGAGTCGAGGTTTCTACTTCATTCCTATAAGGTCTAGGAAGGTTTTCCTTGTTAAATCAATTGTCTCTTTACTTTTGCTTTTCTCGTTGTTCTCTAAATTCCGCGAAAATTCCTAATTATTCCTAAAAATACAATTCACCCCCCCTCTTGTACAGTTCCTACTTAAATAACACGGAGGCTGGTACTTTATGTCACTGCCTAAAGGGGTTAACCCACACTTTAAGCTAAGAGATGCAACCGCATAACTCATAAGCAATAGCATCCCTCTCACATGCTAACGAGTTCTTTAGTTAAATGTTGTAGGGAATGTATAGGTTTGTAAACCTTTCTTAAAGAAAGAGGCTATAGGCAAATATAAGGGCACATTTATGAAAAGAGAAAAAGAAGAAGAAAAGCAAGCAAAAAGAAGCCAAAGGTCTTATTAATTGCGAGAACGGAGGCTTAAAAAGAGCTTATTGAATTGAATAAACTTACAAGTATTAAATTAGAAAATAATTCGAAGAGATTGAGCCAATCCCCGTGGGCTAGGTTCAAGGGAGTTTACTTCCTCGACTAAAGGGAGAGGTATTTAATTGCGTTGCTCGACCAACGAGAGAGGGTAACATCTCTTTAATGAAGATTCTTACAATGATTTCATTATCATTCTCTTTATTCCCTTTGACTCTTCTTTAAAATCATAAGAGAAGTAAAGACCAACCATAAGCTGCGAGTAAGCTATTTCATATATTAAACTAATCAACCCATTCCAATCAATTCAACCCTAATCAACCCAGTCCAATCAACTAAATCTAATCAAACCAATCTAAGCCCGTTTGCATTCATTTTTGGCCCATGTGCATTAGAGTCCATGCAGTCATCTTAGATCTATGTAAGTCAAGCTCATATCAAAATCTAGGCCCATTCGCATCTTTATGTGAACTCTAGTCTAAGTCAAGTCTATATAAGCCCAATCTAAATGTAATCACAGTCAATTCCAAAGTCAAGCCCATGTGCTGATCCCAGTCAATTATAAAGTAAAGCCCATGTGCTAATCTCAATCCATTCCAAAGTCAAGCCTATGTGCTGATCCTAGTCAATTCAAAATGTAAGTGCATAACATCAATCCTTAAGTCCAGCGAAGCTACTCGTCTATAAGTCCATAAAGACAATTTTTGAGTCTAGCTTGCTTAATCTAATGTAAGCGCAAAGTCTAATCTTCCCAAAATCCATAAAGGCAATCTTTAAGTCTAGCATGCTTACTCTAATCTAAGTGCAAAGTCTAGTGTTCCCTAAGTCCATAAAGGCAATCTTTGATTCTAGCCTGCTTGCTTTCAATGTAAGTGCAAAGTCTAATCTTCCCTAAGTCCATAAAGGTAATATTTGAGTCTAGCCTGCATACTCGAATGTAAGTGCAAAGTCTAGTCCTCCCTAAGTCCATAAACGCAATCTTTTAGTCTAGCCTGCTTACTATAATGTAAGTGCAAAGTCTAGTCTTCTCTAAATCCATAAAATCAACCTTTGAGTCTAGCCTACTTACTCTAATGTAAGTGCAAAGTCTAGTCTTCCCTAAGTCCATAAAGGCAATCTTTGAGTCTAGCCTGCTTACTCTCGATGTAAGTGTAAAGTCTAGTCTTTCCAAAGTCAATAAAGGCCCAGTCATTGAGTCCAGTCTGCTTGCATAGTCCAGTCCATGTCTGCATATGCATATAGTTAGGCCCATGTCTACATTATGGTAAAGCTGATCCCATTCCAAAGCCCATATTATTTTCAAACCATCCATCTCAAAATCATTTCTCATTTCCAAAATTATTTCTAAAAACTTACAAGTGAGGTCCATTCGATTTTTGTTCAGAATAGGTTGTGAGGTTATAACTTAGGAATGCCCAGCAGAGAGGAAAAAAAAAGGTCAGTGCACTCCCATACTCGTCAAAGGAACCATCACCTTTTTAGACGAATCATTTGAATCTTCTAAACCATCAACTGAAACGGGAGATGCTACTAAACATCTTAATGCCATCATGACTCAACTTCATTGCGTAACTCTCATCTTGAGGAATAAGACAAAGAGCTCAAAACACTAAGGGAACAAATGACACCTCATGAAGAAGAGTGGGATAAGACTCCACCACCACCACCTCCTGTGAAGTCTGAAACTGATCTTAGGTTTGAAAAACTCGAGTAATTGTTCCAATCAATTCTTGCACTCGAGAGCCAGGCTCAAAGCCATGATATCATTGATCTTGAACTAAAGGGAAAGCTTCCTAAAAAGGTAACGTTGGGTGACCTACCAAAATTTAAGGGTTTGAAGACCCAGACGATCATCTAAGAGCCTTTTTCATTTCTATGGCTCTTAAAGGAATGAGCAAGGACCTATTTGGTCATGTGCTTTCCTTGAATTTGGAAGCACATCCATCCAAGTGGTTCAGATCACTGAACAAGCCAAAATTAAATGATTGGGACTACATCAAAGAAGAGTTTCACAAGTAATATCGCTATAATGCTCAGCTTCCAATTGGCCCTCGTAAATTGAAGTTGACTAAGCAAAACCACAATGAAGATTTTGTCACCTTCCTTACCAGATGGAGGGAAAAGGCAACACAAACAACTAATAGGCCATCTGAATAGGAACAAGTCATACTGGCGATCCGTAACTTGTTGTCCAAGTACGGAGATCACATTAAAGTCCAGCCTATAGAGTCTTTCTCGAAGCTCTACAAGTTGGTCTACCAATCGAGGAAGAGGTTCAAGCCTCTAAAAATAAGGGTTATAATAACTATAACTTCTCTAAGATGAATAATAATAATTCTTCTGGCTCCAAGAGCAATGAGGTCAATGCCTTGAACACTGGAAAAGGGGGTTGTCAAAGGTCCCAAAGAACCTATCACTCCCCTAGGCATATCTCTAGAAGAATCATTTAATAGGCTTAATGAAAGAGGAGCACTTTATCCTCTTAGCCCTACTCCAGACTCTGCTCCAGAAAAGAGGTCTAAGACATGGAATCCTAATTTCTACTGCAAGTACCACTGAGGAAATGGGCATATGACATCTCAGTATTGGACCTTAAAGCACGCTCTAGAGGACATGGTTGAAGATGGTAGACTTCCTGTCACTACAAGAAAAAAGCATTTGGGTGACGATTACTATTAATTTGTGCGACGAGATTGTGGCTCGTTGTCCATAATTCTCTTTTATGTCGTCTAATTGAATTTTGTTGCACATAGCTCCATTTAGGCGACAACCACAACCCCTTGGGCATCATTGTCTCAATATTGTAAGGGGCTTAGTCATTTATTTCAAAAAATTCTAAGTTGAGTCGAAAAATCGCTCCTCTAGTTCTTTATTTTCCTTCTCTGTCGAGTCTATGTCACTTAGGACTTCATATTTATCAACCTTCTAACAACAACAACAACAACAACCAAACAATAATAATAAAAACAGATAATAACACTATCTCCAAAGTACCAATAATCTCATCATGCTAATAACAACTCTTGATAACAACTTATAATAACATAACATTCACAACTAATTCAGTTAACATGCTACATACATCAAATAAGCATATATAAAAATCTAAGTTATAACTTAGATAAAACATGATTCTATAACTTAAATAAAGACGCTACCTGCTCATACATTGAAAACGTAAAGACACCACCATATTATACTTTAACTTCACATAAGAAGCAACAACAAGCATGTAAAGACATAAGAAGGATTAGAAACTGAACAAACGAGAAACAACATACTGAGACCTCAACATTTAATTCACGAGCAACGCACACACAACCCGCGAGATACGCCAACAGAAGCATTGGTGCGTTGCTGCCAGCCAAAATTCGTGAGCTGCAACTTCTACTCCAGCCAACTAAAATGCTACCATACTTATTGATCTTCAACCCCTCCCTTAAACTCATGCTCACACTACTTTCATATTTAAACATAACCTCATCACGAGATAAGAGTTCAAGTAATACATGACTTCTATATAAACTTATCAAAACAACAATACTAAATTTAAAAATGTGGCTCACAAAAATATTACAACTAGATCACAAAATTTACAAGTCATCAAGTGTTAAATAACTCATGAAAATTCATGTAAACAAACATATAACATGTAGTTATTCCCACCCAAGTTCCTAAAACCCAACTTAACTATCAAAACTAGCATAATCCCTATACAAATACTAATCGATCTAGGAGAACCGCTAGTTACCTTTGAAGACCTCCAATTGCTTGCATTTTCATTATGTACTGCTCTGCTCCGATCACGATTCCCGGCAATTGAAAGTAAAATATCTCTGGTCACAATGAAGGCCCAGATGTCCTAAACGTGTTGTCCAAATATGAAGACAATCCAACGGTTAGATCTCCAAATATCGTCATTGTCGTGAAGGTGTGATAGGGAAAACCGGGATGAACTTTACTCTTCTCTCTCTCTTCAAATGGCGTGAACAAGGAGGGTTACAAATTGAAAATATGGACGGTTTACAGCCCCCCAAAGTGAGGATTAAAAGGGGTTATAAACTTAAATGATGAGATTTCATAATGGGCAATAAGGGGTAATTAAGGTGGGGGGTTACAAAAGGATTAGAAGGTGGTAAAAAAACCCTCTCAAATGCTTCAAATCTCTGATTTTGTGGACATCTTTTAGGAACATAAAACTTCACGTTAAAAAGTCATGCAACGGTCCAAAACGCGCTAAAACCAAATAAATAAAAATACTAGATCAAACACGCATTTTTAAATAGTAGAATATATATAATTTCTAATCAAATAAATAATATAAATATGACATTTTAAAAGTTGAAAATAAATAATATAAGATATGATATTTTTAAGAAGTAAAATATTCTAATTTTAACGGAAAATAATAACTAAGGGAAAATAACTCAAATAAATTATAAGCGAAAAATCCGTGGTGTTACAAAATCTACCATTTTTTCACCATATACCCCTGACAAATGTTTTTTTGCACTATATACCCTTGCAAGTTTAAAAATCCACCATATACCCTTCATTTTTTAAAAAAAATCACATAATACCCCTTAATGACTAACGGTTGTTAACTCCGTTAGTCATTAATACCTAATTAATCTAACTATCACACTAATCCTAAATTACATCCTTTAATCTCCCTCCTTCCTTATCCTCCTCTAGTCCAATTAACCCACTTCCTTCCCTGTCTCCTCCACCATTAACACCACCACCAATTAATCTAGTTGAACTAGTGCTACCGCAACCTCTACCACCCTACACTCTCTCCTCTCACTATTACCATCACCATCAACATCTTCCCATTCCCCTTTTATCTCCTCCATTTTCTCAATTTGACCACTGAATCCATACTACCATCAATGACCATACCCATGACCACAATGTACCATCCACCACTGCCATATCCAACCACATCACAACCATCACATCGTCCTCTTCCTTACCTCACCGGATATGTCCTCTGGCGCGCCTACCACTCACCTACAATCAATCCCTTCGCCGCCAGTCTCGCCGCAGACAATGCACTACAACACACAGCAACTAAGACTTAACCTCTCACACTCTCGTTTGCATCCTCTTCTCTCTCTCTCTCTCTCTCTCGGTCTCCTGTCCTATGTCGCCACAGCCCGCTGCCGCCTAGACTACGACAACCCCTCCTACGCCCTTTACTCTTCACAACCACCACTCTTCCACCCTCCAACCACCTCCCAAAACCTAGCCCTAAATGGAAAATTCCTCTCAAACTCAACCCCAATTCCATCCAATTTTCGTCTTTGGTGCTGCTGCCCAATTCCTCTCCAATTAAAGGGCTAGGTTTTCACCATTCAACCACTTCATCGGTGCTGCTAGTCACAGTGGGTCTACATCACGATTTTCTTTCTCCTTTGGTGCATGTTCTTGCTGATCTTATAGTCTGATGCTAATGGTTGGTGCCGCTGCTGCCCTTTGTTTATCTTTCCTCTAGTGCCGGAGAGATAGCAATAATGGTGATGGGTGGCGGAGGAGAAAGAACGAGAGGAAAAATGAAGAGGAGGAAGAGCATGACGAGGATTGGTGTTGATGTGGGTGAGTGGGTTGCTGGGTGGGGTGCCAGTGGTGGGTTGCCGGGAGAGGTGCCGGTGGCTATGGTGGAGAGATGCAACGAGGGAGGGAAATTAGGGAAGGAGGAACTAAATAAAATAATCAGGAAAGGAAAATATAAAAAAATGAATTAGATATAAAAAAAAGTAATAATCAGCCAATTAAAACATAATATGTCAGCCTCTTAAATCTGTTTATCAGGTTAACAAGGAGGGAAGATTGTTAATGACTAAAGGAGTTAACATCCGTTAGTCATTCATGTCTTCTTGTATACTCTTCTCGTAATCCTTTTCCCTTTATTATATTGTTCATATCTTCATGTCTATGTGTTTAGTATTTCGGTTCCGATATATACAACCCTAAGGGTTGTACATATAATTAGCAAATTCACATGATTAATGATTTATTCAATCTTCCAAAAGAATCTTTAGTAAAACTTCTTGGTACTTAAATGATAAAGTATTAAATGCTCTAAGAAAACTGCCAACTTTGATTTCAATGGATATGTGACAAAGCATTTATTATCCTTTCATCAAGAATCAAGACTTTACCGTTGAACCAAATGTAAATAAAGAACATAAAACTTACTTGTATGTGTATGTCTACTGAAAATAATAATCTGGAAAGTCAAACGTATTCGGTTCCAATTTTCTTATTTTTGAGGGTAAATATGTGGAGAGGTTATAAAATAATTGAATGCAAACTGGTTATGTGATGGGTTGATGTTTGTAAATTGTTTAATGGCGACAAATGGTAAATTTTATTGGCAAAGTTTGGCGGTAACAAGTTACTTTTTGGTAGAAGTTTGATGATTGTGAATTGGATAAGAAGTATTAGGTAGCAAATCTGGTTTTTTTTTTTTTTGAATTGGCGGTGCAAATAGTTAGCTAGAGAAGTTTGGCTGTTTAAGATTTTACAAATATAATCTTACTTTACTGTAAGTAATCCAAATTAGTGAGATAGAGTTCTGTATTTAAATCGAGGATTAATTCCGTTTTTCGGGCCAATACTAAAGTTGTATTCACATGGAAGAGGAGGCGGTGCAAATAGTTTTTTTTTAAAGTCAAAATTCATTCATTAATATGAAGTCATACGACATCTGCAATAGAAGTCAGACGCTGAAAAATACACATCAAATTGAAAGAAACTTAATTCTAATATGGCAAAACTACGATCATTGAGTAGAAATAACCCTTCTAAATACCCTCTTTCACATCGCTGTCTGATACAACCTTCTACGAGGGGGTCTAACGATCTGATGTAGTTTTGATGTAGAACTAGAGTTGATTCAACCGATTCAACCGATCTCATGTAGTCGGTGCAAATAGTTAGTTGGAGAAATTTAATAACTATATGCTTTACAAGTAAGATTATGTTTTGTTTTGAAAATATAAGAATATCTAAGGAAATATTAATGCTTGTATACAACCCTAAGGGTTGTATTTATCATTTGCCTTAATTCTTTCACCTTATATGTTTAATTTTGCCTATCAAAGACCTAAATGAATATTCCGACATTAAAGTCGAATAATTTGGACAATTGGATTAGGTCCCAAGTAATTTGATTGCTTAAAGAACATATCACAAAAATTAGTCTTTTGCTTGTTTAATAAACCAACATAAATTAATTTTTAGAATGCTTTAACATATTGTTTAATTGTTTATTTGCATAAAACTAGATATGAATTGTATTAAGCAGAGGCCAAAGAATGTGAATGAACATATTTGTACCCTCACCCTCAACTCAATCTTTAACTCACTGACCAATTATGAAGTCATGATGGGGAAATCTACATTGGATAAGTCCTTAAAATGTCCCTATGGTTTTTCAGTATCCAATTAAGTTTATGAGTCTTCCTTTACAAACTTGTTTCCGATTTTTTTTCCAAAATAAATTTTAAAATTAAAACATTTATAATGAGGTAATCAAATTCGCAATCATATCGCGTTGGCAATAAACATATGCCTACATGGACCTAAAAAATATGGCTTACTATTGCCTGAAATAACGATAGGTTGAACAAAAAAGTCATACCTTAACATAGCTGAGAACCTATAATAAGAAGATTAACGTGCAAGAAAAAAATGCTAGTGAAGAAGAAGAAAGCTAAGTTAGCTAATCTTTTCTCACTCTTTAAAACAAGATCATTGTAAACATATAAATTTTTCTTCCCATTTTCGTACCCTATGATGACTAATAATTATAAATAGATAAATGTTTGAAATAGGAAGTCATGAAGGATTATGAGGAAATTTTTTGTAGCTGGTAATCGTATTTTGGGAAGTATTCAATAAATTTGGGAGTTCTTTGAAACTTAAAGTAGGTGGTGATTCATCTTTATAGAGCGATATTCTCTCCTTTTCTTTTCAAAGAGATTTGACCACTTGTTAAGTGAGCTGGCATTGATGGTAACGAGCCTTAGAGTTGCCCATTTGGAGTTAGAGTTGTTTTGAATGGACATACGCACTCTTTTCTTTAATTGTATGCCTGCTGAGGAGATAAATGGATCAACTTATTGGGTTTGGTCCAGAAGGCCAAGACAACAAATTTGGTTGCCTTAAAATTTTTAATTTGTGGTCTCAAACAAATTTTCTAGATGATGATATTATTAATAATAAGCATTTTATTTCATCGATTGATACGTAATTATGTCATAAATTGCTAAATTAATATTATTATAGGAAATTTATTTAATGTTTATATGCAACCATAAGGACTTCATATATCAAAACTCTTAAACTAATTCATGGTTGACTAAGATAGCATGTCGTTATGTTAAATTATAAGAAAACTAATCTACACGTGTCATCTTCCTTTTTTTACGAATGTCATGATTTATCACACACACATATTATATATTGTTTCTTCGTGTAGAATTGTAAAGAATATAAAGCAAGCAATGTAAGCATCAATGCTCTAACTACATCCTAATGTTTAATAAGGTAGATCATATATCACCACCCAAATGCCACAATTGTTGTTAATATAACCAAAGAAATTGAAAAGCCACACTCATTAATTTTGAAAGGTCCCAATTTAATCTCAAAGCTTTTCATATTTGTCCATCCAAATTTAATTGCAATACTTTTATATACAACATGAAATTAATTTTTATTTATATTTCTCACTCTACCACTACATCTAACATATAAAAGTGAAGTATATGATCCGATGAGAGAACACTAAAGTAGTAATATACACACCACTTCATCCACCTTGCTTCCAACTCATGAAAAGACTTACTTAATCTACCTAAAATATATAAATACCCCACTATCTTCCATCAAATCGATTTTTATAATAAATTAATACAACGCATGCACCACTTTATTCATCTCCTAAAATTGTGTGTATGAGGAAGCCTTGCAATTAAATTGAGTCGGATATATCTTTAATGATTAATTTAAGAATCTATTTATTTTTAATTTTAAATACTCCCTCTCTAATTTTTACCTTGTTCACTTGGTATCTTGCATGCAAATTAAGAAGGAATGGAGAAGGATTAGATTCCTTGCACATGGGTTGTTAGGAGAAAGTATTTGCGCATATTAGGTATGGGACAATTTGTCCAATACCATGGCATTTTGATAATTTTAATGAAAAAGAAATAATATTAAATTATAAAAAATAAAAAATACTATATTTTTATATATTTTATTTGATGCTCGTTACTTGAAATCTAGTTAACATATGAAATGGCTAGTATATCATATCTTAACACCATCTTATCATATAAAGTGACTACTATATTGTCCTTCAAGGGGAGAAACACGAAAATAACACCTCAATTATGTAATATGTCCAGGGATGTCCACCCGGCAAGTTTAGGGTTCGGGTTAACATGGATTTCTAATTTGCGCAAATGCGACCCCACCACCTCCATGAAGTTAGTGACTACTATATTGTGTCTTGACTACTATACATATCTTGACTATATAATCATATTAATTGACAATAATAATATATCATGACTGTACCATATCATATCAAATAACTATTATATCATATATGATAACAACTTATCAAATCAAGTTGCTAACGTATCATATCAAAAAAATTGTCAATAAACAAGTTCCTAAAAAAGACCTTTTTTTTTCATTAACATTACAAAAATGTCATGGTATTAGACAAATTGTCCAACACTTGATATGTGTTGCTTGTTGCTCATTGTAAGTGAGATATTTAGTAGCATGGGTATAAATAATTAGAGGAGAGAAATATGGGTCTCAAATCCATATTTATATACGAAAAATAATATGAGAGAGAATGTCATCCCAAATCTCAATGTACTTTATTACAAACAATTAGATGTAATGGCCTAAGTAGCAATAAAGGAAAGGGTAGTTGTGAAATTAAATATGCCATATACAATAAGATTCAAAGCTGTAAGATAAAAAAAATACACCACCATAAGAAAAGAAAGCAAGATAGAAAAACATATAGGGAGTGCATAGCATGAGTATATAATACATCCAATCAATATATATATATATATAATGGAGGAACTTTTCGGGAGCATAGGGAGCTCCTCAAGATTTCGAGCTCATAGAGCGCGCCACGTAGGATTGCCACGTCATCAATTTATATTTATAATTTTTTTAAAAAATAGAGTTCTAGATGATTTAAATACATATAAGGAGATTTGGATAAGCGAAAATTAGAGCTTGGATTTGAATCAACAACCTAAATTATTATATCATGAAAATTGTGTATAACTTTTGCTACGTAATTCGGAATATTATAATTTTTATACCATTGGAGAGCATTCGAAATATGCTTCGAAATAAGATCCATTTACAATATAGCTGTACAACTTATGAAATATAGAGCGCCATGTAGGATTGTCATGTCATCAATTTTTATTTTTATTTTTTTTCCAAAATTAGAGTTCTACATAGATTTAAATACATATAAGGAGTCTTGGATAAGCAGAAATTAGATTTTCGTTTTGAATGAACAACCTAAATTATTATATTATATAAATTGTGTATAACTTTTGCTACCTAATTCAGAATATTATAATTTTTGTACCATTAGATAGTGCTTGAAATATGCTTTGAAATAATATCCATTTACAATATATAGTTCTACAATTTATGAAATAGAGAGCGCCACTTAAGATTGTCATGTCATTAGTTTTTATTTTAAATATTTGAAAAAAATAGAATTCTATATATATTTAAATACATAAAAGAGTTTTGGATAGGGGCAAATCAGAGTTACGTTTTGAATAAACAACTTAAATTATTATACTATGTAAATTGAATTTAACTTTTGCTACCTAATTCAAAACATTATAATTTTTTTTTACCATTGGAGAGTGCTTGAAATATGCTTCAAAATAGGATCTATTTATAATTGAAAATGTATTAAATTAGATGCATTGTAGGATATTATTTAGTCTTTTTTTAGATAAATATAATAATGGCTATAAGTATTAAGTATATTGTATTATATGTGATTATAACATTTGATTATAGGTCCAATTTACAGGATTAAACATATTATCTTTCAAAACCTCAACCTTACTCAACTAAACTAAAACAATATAGTATTGCAACAAAATTTATTAACTAAAATCTATAGAGATAAAGTTACATATATATTAGAGTTTTGGATTATGTAAAAATTAGAATTTGATTTAAATAAAACAGCCTTAGAATATTATAAAGAGCTCCACCTAAGCATGCCATGTCATTCTTATCAATTATTTTAGAAAGTATTCTTTTTGTACTGCATCTATTAAATTATTACCATCTACTTTCTTAAAGTATCGTTCGAGTATTATTAATGTTAAAACTGTATTAGCTATTGTTAGTCATACCTGTTAGTGGGATACCATTTAATAATAGACTTAGCTACAATAAATCCTTATTAAAGTAAACACAACTTTATAAGGCAATTTGGGTAATTAATGATAGTTTTATTAACATAAAGTAAAGGTAATATTGTCAATTGTAGTTCTTTTTTTTTTTATCAAAAGTGGAATGGTTCCAAAAGATGAAAGCATAAAACTACCTAAAGTGGTAATTGTTGTAGTAGAAAAAGAACGGAGGAAGTATGTAAATACAATGATCTTGAAAAATCTCATTTTACAACAGCACAAAATCAACAATACTATTAACAAAAAAATTGCATTAAAATAAAATAAACAACAATCCGTGCAACGCACGGGCTTCAAACCTAGTTCTCTTTAAAAGTGTATCTTATCGTAAAAAAAGAAGTTAATCTTTTATATTAATAGTTAGAATTTAGTTAGTCATATTAAAAGCTAGTATCAACTAAATAAATATTTAAAACGTTGCCTTTGTCAATAGGTGTTAACTGAGGGTGATAATGAGTTAAGCTGTTTCAAACCTAGGTTGCTCGACTTGACTCGTTACACTTACATTATTGTAACTTGAACCAAGTATATAGAACATTTTCAAGCTCAAAATGTTAAGTTAAACGCCAAGGTTGGAATTGTAATAACTTACAGTAAACACCATTTTGATACTATAAATTTCTATAACTAATATTTTGTTAATAACTAGATATTCTCATAAGTATGACTCCCTCTCTCTCTAAAAAAACCCCAAAAACCCCTAACTCCTTTTCCAACCGCAAGGGGTTGCCAGGTGGTAAGCCCCAAATCCTTATTTAATTCCTTATTTTTTAATTGTTTAGTTTTTTAATAATCCTTCTTTTTCTCTCTTTATGAGGGTTTTCTTCCAAATCTTCGGGTTCGTTCTCTCCTTTAGTGGGAGTTTGGAATATGACTCTCTTCTCTTTCATTATGGGAAGATTAGAATTTGGTAATTACAGCTTGCTTGGAAGATTAATTTCTTTGATTGTTCGTCTGGCGAGGAATGAAGATCTAGAGTTTCATAATCAATGTAAGTATCTAGAGGACTGCATACGTATTTCACCCAATCGACTATGCATCAGTGGACCTTAAGCCGAATTAGTGCTAACTCACAGATTGTATTGTTTCAGATGAAGATTTTTATTAAGGCTGTTTTTGATCGAATATGCGATGTAATTAGTTCTAAGGTGTTATGTATTTGTGTTGGAATTTTAGATTTCTTAGGAAATATTTGTAAGTACCGTCTGCCTTTCTATTATCAATGAAATCCTATCATGTTTCTCTGCAAAAAACAAATTCTCATGAGTATTGTGCAAATGTTATCATTGATCACACATCAAAATCATATTCACATAAAATAATATAATAAAAACCCTTTGAGCATACAAACTAACATTCGTGGATCTGGTTCACGTTAAAATTGGTGTGCACAAGACCAAAACCACGTATCATTTTTAAACAACCCACAATATCATTCAAAAATCCATTCAAAAATCCACTATATCATGACCTATTATATCATGCAAAAACTCACTATATCATTCAGAAACATACTATGGCCCTGTTCTTTTGGACTTATTTTCAGCAAAAATAAGTAAAAATAAGTTTAATTCAGCAAAAATAAGTTCAGTTCAGCAAAAATAAGTAAAAATAAGTTCAGTTCAGCAAAAATAAGTTCAAATCAGCAAAAATAAGTTCAGCTCAGCAAAAATAAGTTCAGTTCAGCAAAAATAAGTTTATTATATTATAATGTTGTAATTATTATATTTGTTTTCAGTATTACTATTAATATTGTTATTATCATTAATATTATAATAACGATGAATTTGTAATTATTTTTAAATTTTTTATTTTTTAATTTTTATAATTTTTTAATTTTTATAATTTTTTTATATTTTTTTATATTTATATATTTTTATTTTTTATATTTTTATATTTTATTTTATATTTAATTATTATTATTTATTATTATTATTTATTTATTTATTATTATTTATTATTTACTATTTACTATTTATTATTTATTATTTATTATTTATTATTTATTATTTATTATTTACTATTATTATTAATAATATTATTATTATCCATAATATTATTATTATTATTTCCATTTTATTTACTATTTATTATTTATTATTTATTATTTATTATTTATTATTTATTATTTATTATTTATTATTTATTATTTATTATTTATTATTTATTATTTATTATTTATTATTTATTATTTATTATTTATTATTTATTATTTATTATTTATTATTTATTATTTATTATTTATTATTTATTATTTATTATTTATTATTTATTATTTATTATTTATTATTTATTATTTATTATTTATTATTTATTATTTATTATTTATTATTTATTATTTATTATTTATTATTTATTATTTATTATTTATTATTTATTATTTATTATTTATTATTTATTATTTATTATTTATTATTATTATTTATTATTTATTATTTATTATTTATTATTTATTATTGATTATAATTATTATTATTTATTTGTTATTATTTACTATTTATTATTTATTATTTTATATTTATTATTTATTATACTTATTATTATTATTTATTATTTATTATTTATTATTTATTATTATTATTTATTATTAATATTATTTATTATTATTATTTATTATAATTATTATTATTATTATTTGTTATTATTATTTATTATTTATTATTTATTATTTACTAATTATTATTTATTATTTATTATTTATTATTTATTATTATTTATTATTAATATTATTTATTATTTATTATTATTATTTATTATTTATTATTATTTATTATTTATTATTTATTATTTATTATATATTATATATTATTTATTTTTTGTTATTATTATAGATTATTTATTATTTATTATTTATTATTTATTATTATTATTATTATTTATTATTATTTATTATTTATTATTTATTATTTATTATTTATAATTATTATTATTTATTATTTATTATTTATTATTTATAATTTATTATTTATTATCTTATTATTTATTATTTATTATTTATTATTTATTATTTATTATTTATTATTTATTATTTATTATTTATTATTTATTATTTATTATTTATTATTTATTATTTATTATTTATTTTTTATTATTTATTATTTATTATTATTTATTATTATTTATTATTTATTTATTATTTATTATTTTATTTATTATTTATTATTTATTATTTATTATTTATTATTTATTATTTATAATTTATTTTTATTATTTAGCAAAAATAAGTTCAGTTCAGCAAAAATAAGTTCAGTTCAGCAAAATAAGTTCAGTTCAGCGAAAATAAATTAAGTTCAGTTCAGTTTAGCCAAAATAAGTTCAAAAGAACAGGGCCTATATCATACATAAACTACATCATTTCTAAACATCGACTAGATAATTTTAAACAATCCATTATATCATGCATAAACTCATTATATCATTCAGACACTCACTATATCATGCATAAACTACACTTTTCTATATGTTAACGCACGTGTCATGATATATACTACGCAACCTACATCTTCTTATATGTTAAACATTAAAATTAAATTCCACCATATTGCATATAATTTCACTATATGTTTTCAATTTATAAAATCCACTATATTGTATATAAGTTCATTATATCTCTATCAAACTCACTATATGAAGTTAATATTAATTACCAACCCAGTACACACTAAAAAGTTACTAGAGCTAAATTTAGCGGGGATCCACATGTAAATACTTGTAAATCGACTAAGGCTATGTTCAGTTCACCTTATTTTTGCTTATTTCAGATCAGATCAGACCAGATCAGAAAAAATAAGTTCAGATCAGATCAGTTCAGATCATATCAGATCAGATAAGTTCAGATTATGCTTATATTTAAATACTTATTATTATTATTATTATTATTATTATTATTATTATTATTATTATTATCATCATGATTATTATGATTATTAGTATTACTAATGCTATTATTGTTATTGTAATAATACTTATTATTGTTGTTGTTGTTGTTGTTATTATTATTATTATTATTATTATTATTATTATTATTATTATTATTATTAATAATATTGCTTTATACAATTACTATTACTATTAATATTACTATTTACTAGTACATTTGTTCAAAAAGATTATTATTATTGTCGTTGTTGTACTTATTAACACTAGTAGAATAAATGCTTATTGCTGCGGTCATTAAGTGGCCTATTGCGGCGGTTTTGACCGCGCAGCAATTAAGGGCGCAGCAATAGGTAATTAAACTATTGCTGCGGTTTAAAACCGCAGCAATATTAAACCATATTGTTGCGGTTTTTCGTGACAAACCGCAGCAATATATATATTTTTTATTATAAAAAAACAATATATTGCTGCGGTTTCTTGGACAAACCGCAGCAATATACTGTTTTTTTTTATAATAAAAAATATATATTGCTGCGGTTTGTCTCAGAAACCGCAACAATATGTATTTTTTATTAAAAAATTAAAGCCTATTGCTGCGGTTTTTACCCAAAACCGCAGCAATAGGTACTAAAGCTAAAAAAAAAAATTTTTTTTTCCGATATTCATATACAATGAGAGAGAGTGCCAAAAAAACACTTAACTAAAACACAAACTTACATCATTACACTCATATATTATATAGAACCATATTCTTACATAACATATAACAAAATTTGACTAACAAATCTACCTATAACACTAACCTAAAAAAATCGACTAATACATCTATGGCATCTACCAATATTCCTCTTATACATCAGAAATCTAAAAGTACTTAAACTAAGACTTGCTCCTATCTGCAATGTGCAAAAACAAACCTGCACTTCTAACCAAAACATTGCAGATCAACCATAAAAAATATAAACAATTACAAACTATATTCCTAAATACCAAAACAAATACTCAATGGAGCTTGTATATGCTCCTAATGATATAGTGCTATATAGCATGGAGTACGTGCCGACTCGAGTATAGTAGTAGAAGTATATCATAGAAGTAATTAATAAGAATAAGGACAAAGGAGTGAGAAAGAAGAAATGGCTTTTTGGACAACTCGTAAAGAAGATGTGGGTGAGAGCAAAGCAACCATGAAACCGAAACCCGCCGACGCGAAGATCGAAGAATCGATACCCAAGTTTCACGAGAAACAAAGATTCTTCAATTAATAATGAACATTTTTATCCAAACATTTTCAAAACCGAAAAATTTGAAAAACAAATTGAAATGAAAAAACAAAACAATTAGAATTTCGACCGGATCTAGCGTTTCTTCAACTTCGAACTTGGCCATCATCTTCATCAATTCTATTTCTTCATCCTTCGAACTTGAAAATGGTTGTTGTAAGACTCCGATTCGGGCGACTTGTGGTGGTTGTTGTAAGACTCCGTTCGGACGACTTGGCGGATGGGTGAAGGTGGTAGTGGGCGAGTGAGATAGAGCGCAAGGTGGAAGGAATGAGTGGAGAGAGAATCAAGGAGGAGGGAGCGGTCCGAAGGAGGGAGAGAAAGGAGAAGCGGTGAAATGAATGTGTCCCAAACCCTAGCGCCTTTTATATGAATTAAATGGGATATTGTGCGGTTTTTAGTAAAAACCAAGAATATATTAAAATATATATTTTTTAATATTATTTAAATATATTTGCGGTTTTTACAAAAACCGCAAAATATGTCGGTCTTTTCAAAAATTCCGTTGAAACATATTTGCGGTTTTTGTAAAGCGAATATATTAAAATATATATTTTTTAATATTATTTAAATATATTTGCGGTTTGCAAAACCGAAATATATTGTCAAAAAGTCAACTTTTTTTCAAAAATTGCCGTTGAAACATATTTGCGGTTTTTGCGAAATCTTTATTTTATATTTTCTTTTTTTGATATATTGTGCGTATGGTTAAAACCGTTATTCTACTAGTGTAATTATTAATATTGGTAATTATTATTAATGTCGTTGCTATTATTATAAATGTCATTGATATATTTGAAGCTATTTGTGTTCAAGAACAAGAATGTTCTTTTGGTATTTGTAAGTGTTCTTTTTTATATTTATTTTAATTAATAATTTTGATATGTGATGTTCTTTTTGATGTTATACATGTAACGAACATGACAATAGTATATGATGTTTATTTTTTAAAACAATTTTGGTAGAATAATATAAATTATATATTACTAGTTTATATAAAACATGAGTAGCATGGGATAACCTAATTGTGTTATCATCACGTTCAACAAGCCCCAACCCCCCTCTCTCACCCACAACAATATTGAAATATATGCTTCCACCAAGATTTAAACCTTGGTCTCCCATGTGGGAGGTAAGAAGCCATACCATTGGACCCAAGAGTCCTTAGTCTTTTATTCTTAATTGTATGTTCATATACTAATGTGCTCTTTTTCAAAAAAAAAAATAATTATGCTATAATTATAATAATAATAATAATAATAATAATAATAATAATACTAATAATAATAATTATTATTATTATATTTATTATTATTATTATTATTATTGTTATTATTATTGTTATTATTGTTATTATTATTATAATATTATTTATATTATTATTATTATAATATTATTATTAATATTATTATTATATTATTATTATTATTATTATTATTATTATTATTATTGAAAGTTGTGCATAGTAATAAAATGATAGTAATAGTAATACTAGTAATGAAATACAAAGTAATAATAATATTAGTAATAATATATTTTTTTAAAGATAAGTTCAGTTCAGATCAGATCAGATCAGTTCAGATTAGATCAGATCAGATCAGAAAAAATAAGTTCAGATCAGATCAGTTAAGATCAGTAAATTTCAGGTGAACTAAACATAGCCTAATTTACAAACTGACTAGACTCATTATCAGCCTAGTGCGAATTGCTAACTAGGAAGGGGTGAGAAGACCGAAAATTCGAAGGTACGCACGGAAGTATGGTGCTTCCTGTGCGCACGCTTCAGAACGCAACGTTTAAACGGTTTGCAATGAACATCTGCAATTTTCCAATGAACATTTGTGGGACCCACCTCAATTTTTCTTTCCTCAAATTTTTCACCCCATGTGCCTTGTAAACCAATAAACATCAAGATTATTCCAATGGACATTGTAGTCTAATGAACACACGCTAATTTTCAATGGACATTTGCAATTTTGGAATAAACATTTGTGGGATTTACTATTGTTCATGTAAACCAATAAACATCAAGATTATTCCAATGGACATTGTAGTCTAATGAACACACGCTAATTTTCAATGAACATTTGCAATTTTGGAATAAACATTTGTGGGATTTACTATTGTTCATTTCTTACTTCATTAACATATTGTTGATTCAAATGTTAGTTTGTTCATTCAAGTCTTCAAAATATTCTTTCAAATTACTTATAAGTTCATTGTGATAAATATTTATGTTGTCATTACTTATATGTTCATTGGAGATGAACAAATGTTCACTGCATTAACATATTGTTGATTCAAAAAAGGTTCTCATGTGGTAAATTTTTAACTGTTCAATGGAATATTAAAGATGTCCATTGGGTTTTTTTTTTTTTTCCAATTTTCCACGTTTTGTTTGTTTTATTGTGCATTTTGAATGGTGCGCACCATTCTATTCCTACACTCATGTGCATCGCACCATCGACGGACTCGTGAGAAGACTGAGAACAATGAGATTATGAGAAGGCACTTAGAGTCTGTCACTCTTCCTCTACATCTATATAGCGGCTTTCAATCTGTAACCTGCAACTTGAAAGATATGAGAGGAACAGGAAGAAGCATGCTCACTCTATCAATCTCCTCCAATCTCATATGTCACTCCCTCTTTTCATCATCCAAATCTTACCCATTTCGAAAACTCACTTTTCCACACAGGGTTTTACTAGGGTTTAGGCCCCTCTGCTCTTTTACCACCATTGTTGAAGCAGAAGTCTCAAACCCATCAAAACAATCAATTCTTCTTGAAAGATTAAGGCTTAGACACCTCAAAGATGGTCTTAAAACCTCAGAATTCAAAACCCCACCTTCTAAATCATCTTCAAATTTGGTTAATAATGGGAAAATTGGAGAAAGTGCTAATGAAAGATCAAATAAAAAGGGTGGTCCAAATAATTTGGCTTCAAATTTTGGGGAGTTGGGTTTGACTGAAGAGGTTATGGGTGCTTTGGAAGAAATGGGTATTTCAGTTCCCACTGAAATTCAGTGTGTTGGTATTCCAGCTGTTCTTGAGGGAAATAGTGTGGTTTTGGGGTCTCATACTGGGTCTGGCAAGACTTTGGCTTATATGCTTCCTATAGTTCAGGTGATATAAGCTCTTTTCTGAATTTCTTTGATTGTTTTTTTTATGGGGTTTGCAAATTTTTTTTGGATTTTTTCAATTTCATTGAATTTTTAATGGAGGAATGCCTAGTTCAAAAGCTTATTTGTTCATATCATTTCTTTAGTTGGATGTTTAGTTACAAATGATGTACTTTTTCCGTTCCAAATTAGTTGTAACGGGGGACAGTCACAAATTTTAAGGAGTACTAGGTGAGAAATAAATAGAGGGTAACATGTGATAGAGGAGAGAGATAGAGATAACCCATTGCTACATAAAAGTAATGTTGCAAAGAATTTGTAACTTTCTGAAAAGGGAAGTATTGCAACTAATTTGGAATAGTGGAAGTATATTAGATTAAAAATGTTACTAGATTTACATCAAAATTTCACCAATGTGTATGATGATATATCATATACAATATTTGTGATTCCATATAAAGCATTTACGACTCGATAGACAACATTTGCTCTCCAATATACAACTACAAATTGTTATGAACAAAAAAGCTTCATAATTATTAGGAATTTCTCGCAATTTTATGTGGTATGACTCAAAATGCTATATATGATTCATATCCAGCCATAGAGCAGTGGGAATATTATACTTTGGATGGGGTCATGGAACTTTTATTATACAGAAGGGAAGGAAGGGGGATAGTGGGAGCAGAAAGTAGACGTTTCATGTTAATTCTGTACTTCTTTTTCTCATCTGGACAAGTTGACTACTAGTATTTTGGTTGATGAGAGTCAGATTTTTATTTTATACCTTCTTTTTAAGGCTTGATAATTGGTATTGATATTTGACTACTCTTTATGCTGTGTAGAGATACTCATTGAATCCACTAGAGCTCTGCAATTTGTACTTCTTTTATTTTGTTTTGCAGAGAATCGTTACAATAGTTTAGCAATCTTTTATGCTGGCAAGATGTGGCATTATCTTCCGGCAATGTTGGTGTTTTTAGTTATTATTCTGTATGAGCTAAAGTAGCACTTGGTGTATTCAATGCTCGGAGTTTTTGATGTATGTATTCTGCCGACTTAATAGCTTTTGAGGCGGGATGAAGATAACTCGGGCATTCTTATAAAGCCTAGGCGTCCACGAGCTGTTGTCCTTTGCCCAACTAGGGAGCTTTCAGAACAGGTTATCATTATCTTACATTCAGACTTCAAATTATCAGTAATCCTGAATCTTGATTGAGATGTTTGTTGCTATGAATATTGACTTTTTATATTGGACTTTGGATTGGTGTTACAGGTATTTCGTGTCGCAAAGTCCATCAGTCATCACGCACGGTTCAGGTCTACTATGATAAGTGGCGGTGGTCGGCTACGACCTCAAGAGGACTCACTTAATCTCCCCATAGATATGGTAGTTGGCACACCGGGGAGGATTCTACAACATATCGAGGATGGGAATATGGTTTTTGGTGATATCAAATACATAGTGAGAATTCTTCTAATTTTATCTTGTTGAAGTTTAATTTCCTTGTGTTTGACTAGCTTGTAACAAGGACTCTAATTAAATATGTCAGGTATTGGATGAGGCAGACACCATGTTTGATCGTGGCTTTGAACCTGATATTCGTAAATTTCTTGGCCCACTCAAGAACCGGGCTTCTAAACCTAATGACCCTGGGTTCCAAACTGTCTTGGTTGCGGCAACAATGACCAAGGTATGCCCTGATACACTGTCAGTTGAATAAGACAAGTTCCGGGCTCAGTTGGAAGTTCCATCGTTCACATTTTTGTATTGGTGATTGCTTTAAAAAAATCACTATTGTGGTGGTAGGTTTTGTTGCCTAATGTTATATTCTTGAATTTGGGGATAAACTAGCTATAGATAGGTTTTACATTTTTTTTCTCTCATATTGGTTCACTGTTGATAACTAAGCTCTTGACTAAAGGCAGTTCAAATGCTCGTTGATGAGGAGTTTCAAGGCATTGTACATTTGCGCACGTCAACGCTGCATAAAAAGGTCGCATCTGCTCGTCATGATTTCATAAGACTTTCAGGAGCTGAAAACAAGCTGGAAGCACTGTTACAGGTTTGCCTTGCCATGTCTTATTATCTTTGTCTTGATTCTGCATCTTGCTTTTTGTAAGTTAATATTGCTTACCCATGAAATGTACTTTCGTTTGTAATTATTCATCTGCGCTAACTTCTGTAAGACATGCTTCTTGTCATTTAAGATTCATATTGTTGTTGGAAGGTTCATGTAGTTGTTTAAAAGAATAAGCTGATACTGACGTTCCTCAACTTATAAGGAAGAATGTGATCCTGGAGGTCCAACTAACTTGATACGTAACAAACTTAAAGTCAGATTGGTTTACACTACCTAGAGAAATACCATCCCTTGAAAGCCCTTACGACCATCAAACATCTTGCAAGTTAAAATCATAGAGATCTATTGCTTTGACAGACTCAATACAATTATGATATATGATATCACTAAGAGTTCTAGGTTCACTTTGGCAGAGAGTCTTTCTCGTGTCGCTTAAGGGATATAATACTGTGGCTCTAATTGACAGAATCACGTGGATCTTGAGGAGTAGGGGAGAGAAAATACAGCACGTAGGTAGCAACCAGAACCCCAATTGCAGATTTGAAATAAGTCATCAGCTTACTTTTCAAAAGCATGAGGCTCAAGGCAAAGGCGTGTGCGCCTAGTAGGTGAGGCGTGACGTCACTGTTTTTTTTATTTATTTATTGTGGTATCATAGTTTCGGTAAAAGTGCCAAGGTATAAGAATATTTGACACTAATTAAAAATATAAACGCCTAGAAATAAAGAAGAAAAAATAGCAGGGAGGATACCTACAGTATAGAAGAAGGGGGGGAGGGAGATATTGTTTTAAAGCAATGGAAGGCAACAAATTGATAAACAAGTTTAAATTGTATCGCCTCTGCTTCTAAAGTGTGATACTTGGTTTTCCTTAGTCTCCGATGCACACTTTTCACCGCTAATATCTTAATTACTTATCAATAAAAATTATAAGAAGTTGATATTTTGAAAGTACACATGGATAAAGAAAATAAGATCCCACGTGAATATATTTTAGGTATAGTAGTAAAAAGTTGCTGTCAAAGTTTTTGAACTTGGTCCATAAATAAAGCAAGTGGTACACTTCTTTGATAAGAGGGGAAGTAATAAATGAAGACTTCACTTTCAAAGGGTTCATAAATCATGCCTTTTACCTCAAGGGAGAGATACTACTTCAAAAATGAACAATAGTGCACAGTGAGAACTTTGCTTTCCTTCTTGAGAAAGCTACCTTCAAAATTCCCAAAGGACATGAAGATGCAAGAGAGAACAGACTTTCGATCCCAAAATGAGAAGAGAGAAGCAACAACTCGTTTAATATCACCAGTGACGCCAATCTGCAGTTGGCGACATTAGATTTGTTCCGAGTATAGTGATGAGTAAGCTTCAATTTTGGCATTACAGGCTTCATTAATTAGGATTTTACCTTTCAAGAGGCTTCAATTTAGGGTTTGAATAGAAGAAATCTATGCAATATTGCAATGACTCGAGTTCATTTGCTCAAAGTAGGATTATATAGTATGGGAAATATTCAACTTGGGAAGGTTCATTTTTTTTAGCTTTTTCTTCCATCTCTGTCCTCACATCACCATGTCGTGTGCATTCTAAGAAGGCAGTTTTATGATGCACAATGTGTTAACTAGCAAACATCAGCTTGTGAAGGCCTTTGGGCGCCTGTCGTACGTCATTATGCCTAACTTTTCATATATGTTTATCCAGGCGCCTAGGCTTGCTCTCGCCTAGGACGCCACTATTAAAATTAAGGTCATCAGGTAAAACAACAAGGAATTGGTATTTCCTCCGTTCTATTATTATTGCAACAATACATTTTTTAAGAATCCCATGTGAAGAGGAGAGAGATAGAGATATATAAAAAGTGGGAGTCATGTGATTGGAGAGAAATAGAGAGAAAATATGACCAAATAAGAAAATGTTGCAATAAATATGAAACTTTCAAATAAGAAAATGTTGCAATTAATATGAAACTTCCAAGTAAGAGAAATGTTGCAATTAATAAAGAACGGAGGAAGTATCTAAATTTGGCCTTAGCTTAAGACTTTTTCAGAAAGAACTTTGAGAACTAGAAGATGTGAGTTTGGTCCCAATGATGGAGGAGTTTTGCCGTGTAGCATAAGGATTGTCTTATTCAAGTTCTAAAATATAGTACAAAGTACAAAGAAATCTTGAGAGAAAACTATACAAGATCGAAGGAGGTTTTGATGCTAGGTCCCCACAGTTTTATTGTTATAGTGATAAGAATAATATTTCTATTCATATTAAGATTTGCTGTTTGGTTTGCCTTTAAATTTATGGCAAACGGAACCTTTAAATTTATGGCAAACAGAACCAAAACTGAAATTGTTAGCCATATTTCTTAAAATTATAAACCAAATTAGTTGATTTTAAACCACCATTGTAGGGGAGAGGGAAGAGAAAACTCACTTAAAGCTTATTGTGCTACTAAACTTTGTCCTTGTAGTTGTATTACTTTGATGACTGAGATTATTATGAAATGATGGGGAAAGAATCTGGAATTCGTCACGTGGTATGGGCACACATTGACACACCATCAATGAGTGAAGGAAAAAGTTGAGGCAGGCTTGGTGTGTGAAATAGTGGAGCTTGGAATATTCAGCTTTAAATGGTCATAGTTTCCTTGTTTCTCGGCTAGACTGCACATGTGGCCAACAACCGTATCTTTTATATTTTTAGCATTAGTTGGAAATTTCTTAGACTCTACTTTAATCTCCCGTATTTCAAATAATGAGTAATAGGTGAATATTGCTTTTTTGAAGCTGATGTTCCCAGTAAAGCTCCCAGGAGTTCCTTGTGACACAAGTTGTCTCGATATTATAAAAACGCAAGCCTCCAAGATTCGTCTAGGCTAGTGAAAAGTACTTAAACTTAAGATCAACACTCACCCTTTTTAGTATTCAGTATTCAATGTATAGCTGGAAAATAAGAATTAAGAAACTAATTTAGAGCCCCGTAAACTGCGCTCACATCAACAAGGGTGATTCCTAATCCACTTCTATCAAAATCCACTTCTATCTGATTCAAAGGAAACTTGTAATATTAAAGTTTATGTTGTGACTTATTAGAATGGCTGTAGAAAGGAGGTTTTGCAACAAGAATACAACTAGTATTCAGCTTCCCTGCTGGTCTGCCTTCTTTTTTCTTTTATATGAGGTTTGATGGATGTTTTTCCTTTTTGGGTGGGTTATCATCTGAAGTACTGTAATGTATTGCACTCTTTTTTTTGTGTCAATGCAGGTTCTTGAGCCTAGCTTGTCCAAAGGAAATAAGGTCATGGTCTTCTGTAATACTTTGGATTCAAGTCGTGCTGTTGATCACTTCCTTAGTGAAAATCAAATCTTCACAGTCAATTACCATGGAGAAGTCCCAGCAGAACAAAGGTAAGATGATAAACAATTGTCAGACATTGGAGTTTGTGTGCTTGGTTAATGGAAGTGCATCATTGTTGAAATGAAGATGACAAAAGACTTAACTTTACGGTTCAACCTCATCAAATTGTAGTCTCGTATTTGTTGGCTATTTTGGTGCATTAGATGGTTGATTGCATTACTTTGTGTATTAGTTTACTGGAAGTTCCTGTATGGAGCATCTCTATACTGGCCAAAATCTCCATTTGTCAGCATAACAGCCAATGGAATCAGTTATTAGTTGAAACCTGATAGATTATTGAGAATGCTCTAGTTCCACCTCATTGGGTTTATGAGACATTTGATATAATTATGAGAATTCAGAACTGAAAGTTGCCTGCTATAGAAGTTAGAAGATTATTGTGGCCATGCTTACAACTATGGGGTATGGAGTATAGAACTTTGTTAATTTCAACATATTTTTATTAAATAGAAATATGTATTAATTAAGAGAAAAACTGATTTTCGCTGAACTCTAGTGTTTTATCATATGCGGTTTACTCAATATAATTAATTAAAAACTATTTTTATTGATGAAACAGGCTTTTACGGATCAAAACTGATTTTTGTAGACTGATTTTAGTTTTGGGCTCTATGGTTTTGTTGAACGTCTGTTCTATAGGGTATTCTGAGCTTCCACTCTATCAGTATGTTGTGAGCTTCAGCTCTGAATTACTTTGAGCTCCAGCTTCAACTCTTATTAATTTAAACAAATGGCCTCTTAATTGTGCCTGAAAAAAACATTATGCTAGATTGCTAGGGGTGATAGTGCGCTGACTGGAGCTCAAGCTTGGGGTAGCTCCACTTGTCTTAGCTCACAACAACTTAGACTCCATGTTCAGAGATGTCAGGCTTTGTTTGGATCGTAACTCAACTCAAGCCCGAGTTATGGGCAACCAGCTCCAACCAATCAAGGGTGCTTATGTCATTGTATTCCTATTTTTTATGTTTTGCTAATACTTTGAGGCCCTCATTGTTGATTCTTCCTCATCCCCCTCCCCCTCCCTCTCCTCTCTTGCTGTATGACCTTTCTCCATACATAAATCTTTCATGATCACCTCATGCATTGATTGGACTCTTTGCTCATCTTTTTGATGTTGAATCAAGGGTTGAGAATCTCAAAAAGTTCAAAGATGAAGATGGTGATTGTCCTACTTTGGTTTGCACTGATCTGGCTGCTAGGGGATTGGACTTGGATGTAGACCATGTTATCATGTTTGACTTTCCTAAAAATTCTGTGAGTATGGTCACATATTATTTGGTTTCTCTATTTGTCACTTCGAGTCATTCTCTTCCCTTTCCAACTATAATCTTAATCAATCAATTGTGCAGGTTGATTATCTTCATCGAACTGGAAGAACTGCACGTATGGGTGCAAAAGGTACTTAAATAGAGAATCAATTAAAAAACCTCTACTGAAATTGACAGTTGTACAATTGTCCAATTTGATGACTGTTAATGGCCTAAAGTTGGAATGGACTTGTTCATCTATCCTTTTATAACTTGTATGTTACTACTCCGTCCATTCATAATAAACATCCTCCTAGGCTTGGGCAAGCATATTTAGAGTAATTGTTTGTTCGGAGGGCGTTGGTGTTTTCCAGATAGTGTAAAAGTAAGAATAAACACGTTAATTGAAAGTGAGATATTTATCGGGAGGCCCCCGTCACCTGGAATATGAATAGAGAGAGAGTAAGTGGAGGGGCCCACATCATGTGGGTTGAGTGGGATAAATTTTCCATTTGAATTAGAAGTACATTTATTGATTGGCTGGAAAAATATATACAGGACGTTTATTTGTGATCGGAGAGAGTATTTATTCTTTTTTAACTTGAAAAATCTTGTTTGTATTTTATAATTAGAGTACTGATATCATTCATTCTAGCCCTCCATATTGTGGATTTGCTTCCACTACATGATAAGAGAATGAGTGAGTGCTTGTTCTCATTGTTTGGTCATTATAGCTGGAGTAGTCCAGCCCAAAAGCTTCCTGTAGGCCTTCCACAAAAAGGCTTCTCATGTAGTGATCAAGTTATACTTGTTTTCTTGATCGGTAAGCGAAGCTAAATGGCTTAGCAACCGTCCTCTCAGGCCAAGCACCTACTCAACAATAGTTGACTGCATTTCTTTATTTTGTAAACTTTGGAACTGTATGGCAGTTTTTATAGGATGATGAAGATGTTGAAGCTCTCTTCTAAAGCTTGCTACTTTTGAGTGAATGTGGGGTTTTTTCACATACTTCCTCCGTTTCTAAATAAGTGCAACATAGAGAAGTGACACACAGATCAAGGCACCTAGAGAGAGAAAGTTGGGGACCACACTTAAAAAGAATTAGGCAACTTAGTTAAATAAAATATCTACACTAATTACCCAACAACTTTATCCCCAACACCTCCCCCCTGCCAACAACCACAACAACGCCGCTGCCGGCCACCGCCACCGGCCACCGCCATCACTTTCCCCCTCCCCCACCCCTGCCCACCGGAAAAACCCGCCTACCCTACCCCTGGCCACCAACAACCATCCCCTTTTCCCTCCCCTCCCCTCCCCTCCCTAGCCCAACCACCACCAATCACAATTTCAACCGCAGCAGCGCATCAACATCCCACCACCACCGGCATCTTCGCCTCTCCCCACCACCACCATCGTAGCAACACCCCCACCACCACCGACATTTTCGAAAGTTTGCAATCGAAACCCTAACCCTTGTTTCACCAACATCACCGCGGGCGCCATCAAGAAATCGAACGCCAGATCTAACTTGACCGCCGGATTTTTGAAATGGAACTCCTACACCACTCTCATTCTAGATCTACAAATGTTGGAGATGGAGAAAGGCTTGATAAAGGAGGCGAGGGAAGGCGAGGAGTTGGAGGAAAAGGCGAAGAGGAAATGAAGGAGAGGAGGAGGAGAAGGGCGTGTTGTCGGGCCCGGTACTGGTGGCGTGGTGGTGCGAGCTGGTGGTGGAGTCGAGTTTGTAGTGGTGGTGGTGGTGTCGGGTTGGTGGGTTGAGTTGAGAAGAGGGGTGGGTTGGGTTGGGTTGAGGAGAGAGAGAGGGGTTGGTTGGTTGAGAGAGGTGGCTGAGAGAGGGGTGGGTTGGATTGTGGAGAGGAGAGAGAGGGGTGAGTTAATGTTGTTTAGGTTGGTAGATGATAAATTAATTAAGTTGTTGGGAAAAATAAGTAATGGCATTTCTGTAAATAAAAGGGAAAAAACTTTCCATTTTGAGCTATGTTGCACTTTTTATGACATCTCCTTAAATGGGAAATGTTGCACTTATTTAGAAACGGAGGTTAGTAGCATTTAACACGTTACCGGAGAATGCGATTGACTGCTTGGTTCTCTGTTGTATTTTCAAATTGATTTTGGTTTACTTCTCTCAGACAGCTTCTTGTCCAGTCCAAATTCTTTGCAGAAAGACGAAATGAATTCTGAAAATCAAAACTATGCAACGGAGGCTGTGACGGCCTGGGAAAATGATCTTTTATTGGACTCGAGCTCCTTAATTATTTTGCCTTCTTGGTACTCCTGTGGCAGCTTGTTCTTATTTTTGTTCTTCTCTCATTCTAAATACTGCAAAACCTATTGGCCTGCTTCCTTTTTACATGCTCTTGCCCACATTTATGGTGCTAGACATGCTTGGTTTTTGAAAATGCGCTTTTGTTTCTTTTTCCAATTTAAGTATTAAAGTGTCTAGATCCATGTCACAGTATCGAGTATTTGAGCCTGAGGGGTGGTACTCGTAGTGAAACATGTTTTGCATAAAGCTGTTGATGCCACCTTCATTCAGGGTCTATGGGGCAGAAGATCCATGTATGGTTCTGAAGGTGCTGGCGAGCCAGCAATGAGCTTACATCATGATTAGCTTAGGTATGCTACTGGATAGTGCAGAAGTGCAAGCATTCGGTCTTATCTTGTGATTGATCAATATTTAATATATGGGTTGATTTCCCTACTATTTCTGAAAGGACCTGATAGCCCAAATTTGTGTTATCTTGAGATAAAAGCCTAGAGTTACTTTGTCTTCATGGATACTTGCATGTTTAGCTGTAGTGTAATAACAAAATTACTAGCTATGTAGCATGAACGATTGCCGATGGGTGGTTTTTTGGGGTTTTGGAAACGGAAGTATTTTCGATGTGGGAATTCCGGGTCCTAGCTACTTTTGGGCGTCATTAACACAATATCGGCCGGTGTTTCCGAAACAAGGAAAGTTCAGTCACAGAGGTTTCCATGCTTCATCAATCACCGGGTTCTATTTGCTACTCAAGATTAGGCATTAATCTGGAGTCAATGTGGTCTATTTTCTTCTTTTTTGTTTGTGTTTGTATGAGTACTGTGATATATTTTCTTGATAATGTTTGATCTCATTTCATTCACTTTCTACATAGGTAAAGTGACCTGTTTGGTTGCCAAGAGGGACGTGCCATTGGCCAATCGGATAGAGGAGGCTATTAAAAAAAATGAGAGCTTGGAATCTCTTAGTGTAGACAGTGTAAGGAGGGATATAGCCAGGACGCGTATCACTCAACAGCAAGGAAGTAATATCAAAGCGGTTAGGACATCTACTTTCAAAAACAGCAGCAGAACTGCTTCCGGCAAACCTGCAGGTGGGCTTGGCAAAAGCAGGGGTAGAGCTGCTTCAGCAAAGTCAACAGGTCTACCTGGCAAAAGCAGTGGAAGAACTACTTCAACAAAGTCTGCAGGTGTGCCTGGCAGAAGCAGTGGTAGAGCTGCTTCAGCAAAGCCCACAGGAGTGCCTGGCAAAGGGGTAGCTGCTCAGGCATCTGCAAGGAAAAGCTCAGGTGGAAAATTTGGAAGTGCAATTAATCAGTCAAAAGGGAAACCCGTAAAAGTGGCCAGTCAGTTCAAACCTGCAAAGAAAGCTGTCAAGGGTTCAAAATTGACAAGCTCCAGTACCTCAAAGACATCTGCAAAGATTACTGTGGTTGGGTTCCGAGGACGAAGTTCTTCCCCGGTGACAAAAAACTAGCTTAAGTTTTTGCCTAGTGTACTTTTTTGCTCTGCTGGGGGGTAGGTAACTTGTATGTAAATTAGGAGAATTCTTGTGACATTTACAGGTTTTACAATCTTTTGATATTCTTATAATAATTAGCTATATGATATTGATTGAAATTAATATATAGATCATTTCAGCGTAAAATGATTCTAACTCATGGTATTGCTTTGTAATTAATGATCAAATTAAACAGAGATTGTCTATTCCAAAAAAAAAAAAAAAAATTACACAGAGATTGTCTATTCCAAAAAAAAGAAAAATTACACAGAGATTGTCTATTCCAAAAAAAAAAAAAAAAAATTACACAGAGATTGTCAATAGATACATAAGAACTTTCAGAATGGTATTAACTACAATATCAGTCTGTTGATCACTAAACTTTACTTCCAAGGAAGAGCAAGTCTAGAAGGCTTGTTTGGTGGGACAATATTTCCAGCAGCGTCATAGATTATGACCCCAGAGAAATCAGGTAACTCAGCATTTGCCTCCCATGAGTATGTTCTTCTGCCAAACAGGTCCTGAAAATTGTTGGTTTTTTTCTGCCTCTGGTGAAGCGAATATCATTCCTTCATTCTGAAGCTGCTGTATGACTGGATCTCTGCCCCGGCCTCTATAGCAAGTAGTCCATTGTCGCCACCTTCTGGAGTGAGAGGCGCACAGGAAAAGTGTAAAGGCACAAAAGACTAGTGTTAGAGCCGCGAATGCAGTTTGAGGAATACTCATGGAAGAATATGCTGTCAAGAGTAAACGAGCCATCGCTAAGTCTAGGATTGTAGTGTTCTACTATTAAGTCCAAAGTATGAGTTCCTAATTTATATAGATGATAAGTCAAAGTTTTCATATGCACACACTGGCGTTGCAGTTGAATATATTAAAAGAAAAATAATTTAAAACTAGCTGCAGTGAAGTTGTTGGAATATTACAAGTTTGGATAATGTTAACAAATTTTTTAATTCGAGTTGTTATGTGAAATAAGTACCTTCCAGGAATAGTTTTGGTTCAAGTCAACTTTGGATCTGATATGGTGGATTTGTTGCTAATCACCATAACCACGTATGTTGATGAGATATACAATAGAATTTCATACCCACGCGCAAGGTATCATTGCATTTGTAAACAGTAATGTAAGTACACATATTTTTTTGATTTAACTACTTAATTATGCTTAATAGGCTCGATCAGGTTGAAATCGTATTTGGGAAAATAAAAAAAGAAAAAAAATTTCAAACAAAAACAAAAAAAAAATAAAAAAAACAAAAAATTGTTGAATACTATATTTCTTTTGAGAGTATATGATTAGTTAATATGTTTATCTTGTTCACTAGTAGTCAAACATCAAGAACCAAGCTTAGCTCGACTTGTAAAAAATTTGCAAGTATATAGGAGTATGTGACAGTACAAAGTCCTACTTAATATTTTGCAAGTATATAGGAGTATGTGACAGTACAAAGTCGGAAGTCCTAATTTATATTCATGATTGTAAGTTTTGTTGTTTTGCATATCACAATGCCAATTTTGTAAATTCTTGTTCTTTAAAAGTGAATAAAGAAAATGATTGAGTGGAAAGTGGCCAAGGGGATTACAAGGCAAGGTTACAACTAACAAGGTAAAAGCTATTTGCTCAAAGTTGAGTTAGAAATTACCTATGCAACTTGTGAACTTATCTGTTGATTATTATGCAATAGAGGTCAGCAAATCTTCGATTGAGGGGGGATTCATTACATACTCCTATCCAACTTATCATCATGATTTTTCACCAAGTCTAATAAATTGCAGTTGCTAAAGATCCAACCATGAACCACGCATCTCAACTTTGGAATCCTATCTTACAAATTTGTCATAATTGGGAAAAGAATCCTTGGACATATTTCACAATATCATGTGTCCTAATTACATCTAAAAGTTAGAATGCAGTATTCTACAGTCCTCTGGTGCAGGACAACTGCAAAGCCAAAAAGAGTAAAAACATACAGCAACCTCATCTTGAGCTTCCACCAACAAAATCCAGCATCCCTCAATAGCAAGGGTATGTTTAGTTTGATGGAAAACATTTTCCACAGAAAGTGGTTTTCCATTAAAAATACTTTCCAATTGAAAACGCAAATGCATATTAATTTTTCTTTATTTAGTTTGATGGAACTGTATTAAGCTAAGGAAAAAATAGAGATGTTGGGAATGGGAGAGTGGAGGAAAATGGTTTTCCTTCAAACTTTGGAGGAAACTGTTTATAAAGGGATGTAAAACACTTTTCTACCTTTACATCCCTTGTCCAACCAAACAACATAAAATGGGGAAAATCGTTTTCCTGGAAAATGTTTTCCTCCAAAACAAACATAGCCTAAATACTAAAAAGATACAAAATGGCAGGTTAGGAAGGGGGAGAACAGGATTTTGTAACATGGTCATATGACCACTAAATTTTCTCTCACTCGCCACAGCAAAATTGCCAACGAAGTTGCCAATCCACGACATAGAGACATTAAACCTGCAACTTCAAATGGAAAATTTGTAAAAGTTGGCATGTTTTCATCTTTAAGAGTAGATAACGACTCATGAATCACAATCAAGTCAACTATTATCTTTCGAATGGCTTGTTTGGTAGGTAGTAATGGTGGTAAAGGTCATGAAATTATTGGTTATCCTATGAATGAAGTGCCATGTCCAAAGCAATTTTTGTCCATCTCCGAATACCTCTTTTTCTTCATAAATTTTCTGAACTACCCATTATCACTTTAGATTTGGTATTGATAGGTAACGATAATTCATAAACAGAATACATGTAGACTTCCTTTATAAAATTGCGAATAGAGTTATTACTATCACCAATATTCATTACCGCCTAACAAACAAATTGTTAATCTCAAAGACCTCAGCTAAAAGAAAATCAGATGAGTTTGAAAGCTTCACAGCAAATGACATTAGCATTTAGGGTCACCTTAGAAACAATCAAATATTTTAACCAAGAAATGTGCTCAAACCCAATTCTTATACTGGCCTCAATCAGAACATACGAGAAGTGGCAGTTTTCTTGTTATCATGAGTGCTCAACCAGTTGGTTCATTGCATGTAGGCTATGCATGCTTAATACTGAGAATTAAGACATTATAGGTAACAGGTGCAAGTACCCTAAGGAAAGAGAGGCTGATAGAGTAACCCTGTATTTTCTGGGTATCCCATCATTAAGTTAAGATTTTGTACAGCTTGACCAGATGCTCCCTTCACGAGATTATCAATCTGCAGGACAAGTTCACAAAACTCAAATGCTACTTCAGGAGATGCAATTTTTTTTTTTTTGAAAGAGGAGATGCAATTATACAACACACAAATAAGATAACAGTAATTGTGCCAATATCAAAATCTCACCTGTGATATAATTTTAAGATAATAATTTAAACTGGGCACTATGAAAAGTGCAGAAGTAAAGTTTCTCATAAAATATTTGTAAATGGGAGAAAAGACATCCATTTTGAAGGAAGACACCAAGACAATTTGAGTGTGAGAACATACAACTGATATTATAATAGCTCTCCCTGGAATTCGATCAGGAAAGACGTTCATATAACAGTAATTTGATCCACGAACATTTCGAGTGTGTGGAACAACCCCTTTCTCTAGCAAAATGACAAACTCTTCCTTCTGCAAGTGAAGATAATTTAACATCAAGCAGAAGGAAATCCAGAACTAATAAGCACCTTATACATAAGTTTAAAAGTGCATGCCATACAGAGAGATAAGGAGAATCTCAGCATCAGCCCAGTTTCTGAAAAAACTGGAGCACAGGCAATTAGATTATATCAGATTGATGTCTAGGTGTACCTCAGAGAACATCTTTAACTGTTCATACAGATCATCAACTGTCACTCCTGAAGCCATCTGAACATATATGGTTGATTGCATACCTCGACTCTGCAGGCACGCAAAGATCACATTTCCAAACAAGAAAGTTTGATAAAAAAGCATCACACACCAAAGCTACCACTAGTCCACTACCATTGGCATCAAGTGTGGAGTGAAGCTGACAGTTATTTTTGACCTCGCAACATCTGAAAGCCCTTGTTCTATTTCGGGAACTGAAAATTAGAGCACAGAGGTTAAAGGCCTAACAAAACTATCTACTTTTATTATTAAAAAAATAAAAAAGGAAAAGAAACTGCTTTCTGAGATCCTCAATCCTGTAAAAACTCAAGTAGAGGAACAAGAAAACGGCATAAAAGATCACATACACAGAAAGATCTACTAAAAACCAATAATAAGTTGGATAATAATGGCAAATAATGATCCATCTTCTGCAAACCTAAATAGTAAAGGCTGACCTAACTTTTTGAAAGAAGGATGTATAAATGAATCATGACTCCAACAAAAACCTCAGGATTTCTCAGTTATAACAATAAACCTGGAAAGGTTTTCATGACCAAAAATACTGACCATGACGATGTCTTGTAACACCATATGCATGAATTCCTTCAGCTACTTCAGTATATAAATTAGCCTCCTTTGCTCCACGTCCTAAGAAATGAACCACTCATAAAGCAATTGAGACAGACTTATTGTTGAAGCAGAAAAGCTGATTTCTAAGCATTACACTAACCTGCCCCACTCACACCAGATTTTGAGTCAATAATAATGTTACTGTAGTCTATAAGATTAGCCTGCAGGAGAAAGGGAAATAAGTAAAAATAAATAAATTAGAGCCTTAGAGAACACCCATTCCACTTCCACAAGGTTCAATAAGAATAGTAGGCTTATTACTATAGTTTCAGAGAGATAGGCCTCCTTGCTCTTGCTCGGTAGACTCAATGGAATAGACTAATAGAAAGTTCCAACAATCGTTCTTCATCCACCAAAACCTCACCCATACCTCACTTAGTTTAGAGGGTATGAACATCTTGTGATAACATTTACTTCTTCTCCACTTAACTTCATTATCCCCCCGCCCCCCAAAAGGGTAAAAAAACAAAACAAAACAAAATATACCCAAGAAAGAGGGGAGGGAGGGGGGAGGACTCCAGCTAAACTGCCATATAATCTACACTAGATAAGGTGTCAGGAAAAATCCCTGATTTTAGCATGAATCACTCACATAACCTGATTGAAGCATTTTAGTAATCATATGATGCTGCGATATTCTTCTGAACTCTAAATTATGAGCCATATGCCCCGCTATATGAAGACTTGCTGCATCACCGATGCATGTAAATACTTGAGATTATGCTTGATATAGATGATTTAATAGCTATGTTTCGGGTTGAGTGTCTACTCGGTGCGTTGCTATTTTGTAGGAAAAGTAAGTTTTTAGTTTAAAATGTATCCAGTCGTTACACCCCTTTTAAATGAGTGGTAAAAATTTAATAGCCTGAAGCTAAACAGTAAAAGGGCATAAGGTAGTGTGATACAAATCCATGTTTCTTGTTACTCTAATCTCATTTACAATCTACAAAACATTCATGAGCCAACTTCACAAGAAGGTAAAAATCAAACCTTCAACAAGGGAACAAGAGGGATCTGAATTGATGTCGGGTAACAACCAGGGTTAGCAACAAGCCGGGCATTCTGAATTTCTTGCCTTAATATTTCCGTCAAACCATATACAGCTTTTTTCTAGGGGCAAGAACAAAACAAATTTTAAAAGAGAGAGAAGCCGGTATATGCATAGATAATGGAAACAAATGGTCAAACAAGGAATTCATAACATTGCAAAAAGAATGAAGCAATATTAAAATCACTAGTGGTTATTAGGAAATAGTATTGAATATCTATTTGTAGGTGAATCATTATCTTCTCAAATAGATCTGCTATGATTTAAGAAGATTATTGAAAGTATAGGGATCTTAAAGACACCTTGCAAGTGCAAACAATAAGTAGTTCATGACAGAGTGCATAACTAATGGAATTTTGTCACTGGTAACCTTTAAAGAATTGTTCCATGCAAAAAGGGCATTCATAGTTTGATGTAATCACTTACATGTCAGATGATTTTATGATAGACATTACCCTATAGCTATTGTTTGTCCCCACGACTTCATAGTACATAAGATTTACTAAGATAATTTTCTTACAACTTGATTATAATTTTTATCATACAAAAATTGTGTGATGGAATATGGTATGAATAATTCTTCCAAAAACACAAAATTATCGGCACACCTGTAATTCTGGCGCTCTATGAGGTTGACCATACCATTCCTCATACTCAGAAGTATCTCGCAGTCGGAAGTCCTGCTCAATCAAACCCATTATTTAAAGCATTCTACTCCCGCACATTAAGAAAAACATTAGCATCATGGAAATTGCATAAAATCAAGTCTCAGTAGGCTGCATTGGACACATACGGCAGAAAGATCAACAACTTTCAGTGAGCGAGGAAGAGCTTTAATTATATCCTGAACAACAAAAGATGAACAAAACACAGATGAGGGTGCCATATGTTTATAAAGTTTCATCAAAGAAAAAATAGTATGAAAACACAGACTTCTTATGTTGCCAGTGTTATTTGCATGATTAGGAAGTATAATTTCAGAGAGACTGATTTCAGTTGATCAGATATTATTCAAAGTTTGTTATGTAGTGTAAGGGTGAAAGTCACCTGTGTTGTACCATGAGGCAAGCAACAAAACACAGCATCAACATTTGAAAAGTCTGCATCATTGACAGCAACCAAATTCGGCAAGTCCTGTAAACAAGAATATCACCATTTTTACCTGCAGGTTCATAAAAAACTAAAGCAGAACAAACTTGCAAGAGAGAAGCAAAGGTACAATATTGTCATACTTGGGAGACCAGATGTGGAAATACTGATGCAATTGATTGGCCAGCCTTTCTATCAGCGGTCATCAAAGTAATACCAAAGTATGGGTGATTGACGAGCAAACGAACAATCTAAGATAAGAAACAGTAGCAAATATTAAATGAAAGAATTATTTTATCTCAGCACCAATCAAAACACAGGCATATTTGGCATCTTATGAGCTTATCAGCTTATAAATAAGAGGTCCTCTCAATCTTCGTGTAAAGAAACAATACACTCTAATTAACTTTTCACATACAGTACTCGAGTTTGCAATAAATGGAGTAACAATTTTCCATTAATTCAAATGCAAGAGAATCAGTACCTCTGAGCCAGTGTAACCACTAGCACCAAGAACACCTATGCGAACACTTTTCTGCAAATTATTCTTCTCAGAAGATTGTAAGTTCTTTGGGGCAGTAGCCACGGAGCTACGAACATAAAACCTATTGACATTTCCACCCTTTGCTTTTCTCTGTCATTCTTTTCAAAAGCTATCAATAACCAAGTAACGGAAGTTGGGACAATAAAACAGAGACACATAAACACACACCAAAAAAAAAAAAAAAAAAAAAAACCCAGTAATAGAACTAACCTTTAGAAAGCAAGACTGAGTTACATAAGACGAAGTGAAGACCACAGAACTCATCTTTATTCTTGTTCAATAAGGAAGATGCAACAACTCAAAACTGAAATCCCAAAAGAAAACAATTAATGAGCTTGCCAATATTTGAAATAAAAAAAGGTTGTTCAAAGTTAAGAGTTGAGATGTCATAGGAAGAGAGAGTATGTTTGTGTGTAAGCAATAAACAAAATGAAGTAGCACAACCATTCACTCCAAATCTGAATCTGAATTTGAATTTTTGGAAGATATTCTTATCTCGTCAGAAAAGATTAATTTACTCCAAATCTGCATTTGGTTTGTGCAAGAGAAACAGAATGGAATAAAGAAAAGAAAATATAAAGAAAGGAATGGAAAATGGGGAATTTCCCCAATCTGTTTGGCCACATCTTGAAAGGGGATTGAGTTACCCCTATTTCCCTTTGTAACTATTTGGTACAGAAAAAAATAATGCAACATCAAGCCAACATTTCGATACAAATTATCTTTCACCAAAGCACCAACGTACACAAATTGGTACTGAACATAAGCTTCTCCAGGAATCAAAACCCGAAAATAGTCTCAAAAGAAACTATATAGATTTACAGATATATGTAGTGGGAAGTAGGGAACCCGGAACCAAGATATTGCAAACAGAAAAACTACAAAAAGAGATATGCAAATACAACACAACATACAGAGAATTGGCACACACAAAAAATCAAAACTCTTGGAGAAAATATAAAAGAAAACGATGAAAAAAAATCGAAAACTCAATCATATAGATAAATTTCTGAGAAATTAAACTTGTATGATTGTATCAAACCCAAAAGTAGAAGAGAGGAAATAGAAAACAGAAGAATCCCACTGTAATACAGTGCATTGATTTACCAGCTGTCTGTGAGGAAAATTAAGGCTTGGGATCTCATACTGGATCTGGCAAGACCTTGGCTTTTATGTTACCCATATTTTAGTTGATATAAACTCCTCTTAAAATTGTTGGAATTTTTTTTGCTATATGCTCCTGTTCTGTATCTTTTAGTTGAAATTATGGTAGTTATATGTGGTATGAGTGTATGACTCACAATGATATATTAGATTCATATTCAGCCATAGAGCAGTCAGCTGTTAGAATCTTTTCCCAGGAGGATGTCTGAGTACACTGGATAGGGTCAGGTAGCTAATGTTTCACAGAAGGGAAGGAGGAGGGGTGGGGGGAGTAGGAGAGCAGAAAGAAGGGGTCTCACACTCTCATGTTAATTTCTGTACTTTTACTTCTCTTTGGGTTAGGTTGAGTTCCTTTATTTTGGGTTGATGAAAGTCAGCATTTCCTTTTCCAACTTCAAGCAGAGTTATAGATATTGTTGATTGCTCTGTATCCATCAACGATGACAGTCTCGAACATATTGTTTATGAGCTAAAAAAACACTTGTTTTGTAACTAATGGCTAACCGCTAATGCGAACTCGGGTCCTTGACTTATGTGTTCTGCTGAGTTATTAGCTTTTGAGGCAGGATGAAGATACTGGGGAACTTTCATAGAGCCTAGGGGTCCATCAGCTGTTGTCCTTTGCCCAAAACAAGGAGTTTCATGTACAGGTAATTTTCTTCATTTTCTTACATTCTGACTTCAATGATCATTGAGCCAGATTTTGATTGATATGTCTATACCTATGTTGTTGAAGTTTTTATATAGGATCTTGGGTTGGTTTTACGGGCAGTTCATGCATGGTTGAGGTCTACTATGGTAAGCGATGGTAGCTGGCTACAACACCAAGAGGACTCCCTTAATCTGCCCATAGATATTACAACAGGGAGGACGGGAATTTGGTCTATGGTGATATTAAATACTTTGTGAGAATTTTTGTAGATTTAACTAGCTGAATTGTTAACCTACTTGAGCTAGACTAGCTTATAGGCTCTAATTCTATAGGTCAGGTGTTGGATCAGGCAGAAACCAAATTTTATCATCGATTTGGTCCTGATATATATTTCTAGGCCTGCTTAAGAACTGTGATTCCAAAACCTACTAAATCTGGATTTCAAACTATCTTAATTGCTGCAACAATGACAAATGTATTCTCTGATTCATTGTCAGTTAAATAATACAACTTCCTGGCTCAGGCAAAAGGTGACCCATGGTTTACATCTTCCTATTGGTTAATGTTGCTTCGAAAAACTCACCATTTTAATTTGATATCAAAAACTATATATATATATGTATATATATATGTATATATATATGTATATATGTATATATATATGTATATGTAGCTTTTGATCATAATGCATTTACTAGAACAACTTAAATATAACATAAAATAACCCAAACATCAAAATAAACCAATCAGTTCCACCGTTATCCACTTATCCAATCCCATCCCATAGTCAAGTCTATATTTGTCTTTCAGAATTACAATAAATCTAGTAGATCATAATCATTCAAATATGATCAGAGCTACACTCGAAATCAAATATTTTAAATAAAGAGGGGATAGAAAGGTAAAGAGAGTACCGATCTCAAAAGCCCTCCAAAAGCAAGTTTACGATGCACTTTAAAGTGGAAAATGAGGCCTACAATATAATATGAAAACATATATGTTAATTTTAGGATTGTGGTGCAAATAAGTAACTATCACTATCCAATATAATGTATAAACCATAATCTTGTTGATATTATGAAAATTAATCATGTTAATTAGCTCTTTTGTTATGATAAACTTTGAGAGTTAAACAAGCTCATCGTTACTTTCCGACAATTTTCTAATCTATCTTTATATAAATCATACTTCAAAGAATTAATAATACTAGACCTAGAAGTAATTAATTGGTCCATATCTACATCAGCTAGTAGTTATTTGTTAGGAGTACCTTATGTTTTTTTTAGAAACACAACATTAATTAATTCATGCTTCAAAGTTTTTTCTAAATAAAATAATCTTGCTATTCAGAACAAAAAAGATATCAAATTATAGCTCATCCAAAATCACAATTTTACAACTTTGTGTATAATTCTAACCCACCAACTCATCAAACATATGATGAATACATCATACATCATGTAACTTTATAGGCACAAAAAAAAAAATCCTAACAAACTCATTCAAGCATTTCATCGAACACTTGGTGTGCACTAAAAGCAATCCCTATTTGTAAGTCTACCAACATTGTCACCATAAATCATCAATATTGCTTTTTTTTTATTAAAATGTACAACAATAAACCAAAAGGAACACCAATAATCACCATGAATCAACAAATAATATGATTTCTATGATAAATTATCAACATATTGAATTGCTCAAAACAGAAAAATGACCTTAATAAAGTGGTGGGTCTTGTCGGTTGGGGTGCTTTAGTGATCGGTTTAACTGTTAGCGTTTTGAGAAACTAAACCGAAAAGATATGAGATGACAGAGACAGGTGTGGTGCAGGCCAGCAACTTAGCTAGGTAATTACTTCATAATCTATTCTCCACATGTCTCAGTTAGTGTCAAAAATTTATGGGCATGAACAATGTAAGAGGCGGATGGCAGTGGGTTCAGAACCCGACTCAGACCCGGTTGAATACGACGTATTTTTACAGGTTTGGGGCTTTTTTTTTTTGGACCCAATTGGTTCCGATCGCCTCTGACCCCATACCTGTCTATAATTTTTAAAATAAAAATAAATTACATTTCTTAAATAAATTGTAAAACTCTACCGAACAAACTTATTGCCTTTTTCTTGTTTTTATTCTGAACTACAACCTACTGTCATTCCCTATTTGTTTTACTTCTCTAGTGGTTAGCTTGTTCAAGTATGATTTTGATGGAATTATCAGGCTGAAGTTAATGGGTTAGTGTAATGTGAGACAAAGTTTGTTTGTGATAGAGGATTGGTTATTTGAGTAATGTGGCTAGAGCTTTTTGTATTGGAGGAATTTTCATTTCATTCATCCCATTGCAAGGTACAAGTGACCTTTTTATACTACACTATGTCGGCAATTCAACCGACTTTGTGAAGCTCTAGACTTTTCTTCTTTATTCTCCCTTTTCTATGTTTTACATACTTCAAGCTAAATCTAGATATTTCTAGGATTTTTACAAATAGTTTTTCTAGATTTTTCTACATTATTATTTTAACACCCCCCCTAATGGGAAAAATCTTGATCTCCGAGTTGTTTTCTAAATTGCATGAATTTTTCTGCTGAAATTGCCTTTGTAAAAATGTCTGCTAGCTGCTCCCCCGTCTTGCAGAAATGTAGCTCGATCTCTTGTTTGTCGACCAACTCTCGGATGAAATGATGTCGTATCTCGATGTGCTTTGTGCGGCTGTGAAATACTGGATTCTTTGTCATGGCTATTGCAGACATGTTGTCACAATAGATATTTGTTGGTTCTTCTGATGTCTGTTGTAGATCATCGAGAATTCTTCTAAGCCACACTGCTTCACATGCTGCATTTGTTGCTGCTACGTATTCTGCTTCTGCTGATGACAGAGCTACTGTTGCTTGTTTCTTTGATGACCAAGATATAGCCTTGGTTCCCAGCTAAAACACGTAACCGCTCGTACTTTTTCGATCATCGATACTTCCCGCCCAATCGCTGTCTGTGTATCCTGTAAGCTTGTGATTCTCCTCTGTTTCGTACAGAATTCCATAACCTTTTGTTCCCTTGACGTACCTGAGAATCCTTTTTGCTGCTGCCAGGTGAGCTTTACTTGGCTCACTCATAAACCTGGATACTATGCTGACATCATGTACTATATCAGGCCTTGTATGTGTAAGATAGATGAGAGAGCCGACCAAACTTCGATATATTGATGCATCGACCTTCTCTTTGCCATCATTCTTTGATAGCTTTTCATTAAGTGCCATTGGTGTGGCCACTGGCTTGCATTCACTCATGTTGAATTTCTTGAGTAGGTCGTCTGCATATTTCTCTTGCGAAAGAAATATTCTTCCTGGGTTTTGCCTGACTTGCATGCCAAGGAAGTACTTCATGGCTCCAAGGTCGGTCATTTCATATTCCGACATCATTGTCTTCTTAAATACTTTAATCATTTTCGGATTAGTGCCTGTGTAGATTAGATCATCTACATAAAGGCACAATATGAGAAAATCTTGTGATCCTTGGGCCTTGACATATAGTGATGGCTCACTTGGGCTTTTTGTAAACCCATTTTGAAGTAAACCCATTTTGAAGTAGGTAGCCATCTATTTTGCTATTCCAGGCCCTGGGTGCTTGTTTAAGCCCATAAAGAGCTTTACGAAGGCGGTATACTTTGTCTTCTTTGCCTTCGATGAGATATCCTTGCGGTTGCTCAACATATACTTCTTCTTCGAGCTCCCCATTTAGAAATGCCGACTTGACATCTAATTGAAAGATCGGTAATTTAAGTTGAGAGCAAAGAAGAGCAAGGATCGACTCGATAGTCTCCATGCGGACGACGGGAGCATATGTCTCGTTAAAGTCAATCCCTGGTTGTTGGGAGTAACCTTTTGCAACGAGACGAGCCTTATATTTCTGGATGGAGCCATCTTCGTTATACTTGACCTTGTAGACCCATTTGAGACCGATGACTTCTTTGTCTTTAGGTTTCTCAACAAGCTCCCATGTGTTGTTTTCCTCGATCATCTTGATTTCTTCATTCATGGCCTCGATCCATTTGTCTTCTCGAGCGGCTTCTTGAAAACTTTGTGGTTCACTAGTGAAGAGAGCCATGATAGCTTGATTGCACTGGAAATCCTCCAAGTAGCCTGGTGGTCGCCTATCTCTTTGTGAACGTCTCACTACTGGAGCTGAGCTTTGAGAGCTTGATCCTGACGTTGGACTCACCGATCTCGAGAATGTTGTTGTAGATCTTGGCGATGATGGGCTTGAGGATGACTGCGTTGCTTGATAATTTGGGCCTTCATCTTCACTTGGACTTGGTGGAAGAAAATCTCCTTCACGTGGTTGAGATTCCTTCTCTATCCACATCCATTGAGCTCCTTCATCGAAGATGACATCTCTTGAAATGACTAACTTCTTGGATTCGGGCTGATAGAGACGATATCCTTTAGATTAAATCACTTGTATCCAATGAATATACATTTTTCTCCTTTTCCATCAAGTTTTTCCCGATTTTCTTTCGGGATGTGGGCATATGCTATGCACCCGAATACTTTGAGGTGCTCCACTCTTGGCTTTCTCTTATGCCAAGCTTCATAGGGTGTCATACCCTTCACTGCTTTCGTGGGAGACTTATTGAGAATATACACTGCTGTACAGACAGCTTCGGCCCAAAAATATTTTGGTAAATTCTTAGCTTGCATCATACTGCGGGCCATTTCAGCAATTGTTCTATTTTTCCTTTCCGCAACACCATTTTGTTGAGGTGTGCGTCTTACTGTTAATTCTCTTTTAATCCCATGCTCCTTACAGAAGCTGTTAAATTCTTTGCTTGTAAATTCTCCCCCACGATCTGTTCTAAGAATTTTTATTGAATGCCCACTTTGTTTTTCTGTGAGGGCTTTAAATTGCATGAAGTGGGAAAATGCTTCTGATTTTTGCTCCAAGATATAAACCCACATCATGCGAGTAAAATCATCGACAAATAATAGAAAATATCTTTTTCCGCCAAGAGACGGATTTCTGGTAGGGCCCCATATATCTGCGTGAACGAGTTCTAATGGAGCTCTAGCCCTCCAAGATGAAGTAGGAAATGGCAATCTATGCATTTTGCCATATATACAGCCCTCACAAATTTTTCTTTCATTAGTTATAGGTGGAAGCCCAATCACCATTTCTTTTTGTTTTAACAGTTTTAAACTGTCAAACTTTAGATGCCCGAATCTTAAATGCCACAATGTGGACTCATTCACTATAGAACTCAGGGCAACATTATGCTCCAATTGCATTCTTAATGGGAATATTTTATTAGGAGCCATTTGAGTAGTAGTAATTAATTGCCCTTTTTTCTTATCAAATATGAGGCATTTATTAGCATCAAATTTCACCATGTAGCCTCTTTGGATTAGTTGACCTACACTTAACAAATTTTGTGCAAGCCCGGGGACATAGAAAACATTAGAAATAAATTTAGACGAGCCGTTTTTTGTTCCAACGGCTATTGTCCCCTTGCCAGCAACCTCTTGGTTGCTTCCATCACCAAGAGTAATTTGTGTTTTTATGTTTTCATCCAGACTGACAAATGAATTTTTATTGCCAGTCATGTGGTTTGAACAACCACTATCAATATACCATATATCATCTGACTCTTGGTGAGCATTTAAACATGTATAAAATAATTGATCTTTGGGCTCCTTGTTTTCCGTAAAATTGGCCTCATCCTTTTGCCGGAACCAACAATCTTTTTCAAAATGAGTGTGTTTCTTGCATCTTTTACACTTATACCGGCAATCTTGTGTATTATGGCCATTTTTCTTACATAAATTGCAATAGGAGCCAGATTGGTTTTTTTCTCGAGTTCCTTGATTTATGTAACTTCCTCTCCCCCTGCTACGGTTATATGAAGTACCTCCTTTACCGTAGCCATTTTTACTTTTATTTTCTCCATTATTAGAGAATTTTAATTTTGCTTGAAAAGCTTGTTCTAGTGGCTGTTCTGTAAATCTACGCATTCTATCTTCATGTGCTAGAAGGGAGCCCATTAATTCAGTTAAACTTAATTTAGATAAATCTTTATTGGACTCCTCTATGGCAGCCACTATGTGATCATAATTTTTGGGGAGACTTCTTAATATTTTCCGAACAACTTGGACATCTTCAATTTTATCTCCATTAGTTCGGATTTGATTTATAATATTTGTTACTCGACTAAAAAACTCTTGAATTGTTTCATTTTCCGCCATTGATAAATTATCAAAGTCTCTCCATAAAGATTGGAGTTTGAATAGTATTACCTTTTCGGAGCCCCTATATTTTGTCTCCAGGATACTCCAAGCCTCCTTGGCCGTTGTAGCAGCCATAATAGTAGGGAGGATTGTTTCATCTACTCCCCGATAAATTAAGGATAGGGCATAATTATCCCTTATCCGATTTTGTTTGTATTGCTTTCGCCGTGTTTCATCCCAAGTGGCTTCTTGAATTAAATCATTTGGTTGTTCATAACCATTTTGTACTAACTCCCACAAATCTTGTGAGATAAATATGGACTTCATTTGAATAGACCATTGTTGATATTTTTCTCCCTTAAATGTAGGTACCCAATTTACTTGGGGGTAGTTAAATGTGTTTGATGTTGAAGTATTTGGGGAAGTCATTTTAATTTATGTGGTGTTTGGTTTTTATTTAAGGGAGTTGGGTTATTTTGTGTTTGGTGTATAAGTTTTATGGGAATATGATAATTTGTATGATGTAGTGGAGGATTGGATTTAATGGCTCGGATACCAATTGATGGAATTATCAGGCTGAAGTTAATGGGTTAGTGTAATGTAAGACAAAGATTATTTGTGATAGAGGATTGGTTATTTGAGTAATGTGGCTAGAGCTTTTTGTATTAGAGGAATTTTCATTTCATTCATCCCATTGCAAGGTACAAATGACCTTTTTATACTACACTATGTCGGCAATTCAACCGACTTTGTGAAGCTCTAGACTTTTCTTCTTTATTCTCCTTTTTCTATGTTTTACATACTTCAAGCTAAATCTAGATATTTCTAGGATTTTTACAAATAGTTTTTCTAGATTTTTCTACATTATTATTTTAACAGATTTTTATTCAACCTACTGTTTAGTTATGCGAAATGTTGAATTCTAAATTTTTATTCAAGTCCTAACTTTTGATTTTATTCAACTCCCAAATGTTGAATTCCTAAATTTTATTCAACTCCTAAATGTTCATACTTACTGGTTAGTTATGCGAAATATTGAATAGTTGCTTGATTCAAATTTATAATTTATGATTTTGTTCTAAATATCTGCGAAAATTATAGAATAATCCGTTAGTTTAGACAAACATTTGTGATTTATGATGTTGAAATTAATGTTCTTTTTATGAGCTAATTTATGCTTGGAAAAAATTAAGTGAAATAAAAAATAAAAAAGACCAATGTCAATGTGTAATAAAGAAAAACTATAAAAATGTAATAAAGAGCCATTTTGGACCCAGGACCCGCTAGACCCTTCGAGTCTGGGTCTGGTCTAAATTTTTTAGACCCAATGGGTTTAGGGCGGGTCTGGGTCCACTTTAGAAAATCCGGGTCTAGTTTGGGTCCAACAGGTACCGTCCCAAACCCGGCTCATTGTCATCCCTACTAAGAGTACCATTATTCATGATCTTTGAAAAAGATTATCGCACTCCAACTCTGAAAAATATCACCTCATAATTTATTCCCAACCATCCTCCATTCCTCCTTAACCATGAACAAGATAAAAAAGGAGCCCAAAAAAGATGAGAGATAAAGAGAAAAAGAAAGCGAAAACCGAAACCTAAGGAACCCTAGAAATCCAGCCCCAAATTTCAATCCGATGCTCCCAATTAAATCCCCTAATTCAATTCCCCCAATTTCTTCAGCAAAGCTCTTGCAAACTTTTCGATTCTCGCACATGGTTAATTGTGCTACTATTACTTCTTTGTTGCTCTATCCATTGTTGTTAAAAACCCGATCCGAATCTTACGATCCTACGATTCTACGATCCGAAAGGACCTCACCGATCCCGATCCTACGTAGGATCTTAATTTTGTAGGATCTTTCGATCCTACCCAACCACAAAAAATCACATGGTAGGATCTTAATACGATTCTACGATCCTACGACTCTACGATCCGATCCTATCGTAAAAAAATCATAAAGTAATTTCACATATCATATTTCTCCTATTAGATTTTGGTTGCATGTTACTTCAATCTTACAGTATTGAAAAACTATCACAATTTGCTAATGAAATAAGTCATTATTAATATGTGTAAATTTTTAACATGATGTTCTCACTATATTCTAGCATAATTATCTCTATTTTACAGAATTGTAGGATCTTACGATCCTACGATCCGATCCCACCGATTCGATCCTACCATCCCCTACGATCCAAAGTAGGATCCCGATCCTGATAACATTGGCTCTATCAATAAATCACATTCAAGACTATCTCAGTAGCCCCAATTCAATTTAAAGGCTACTCTGCCATAGTTAGCTCTTACAAATCATTATATCTACAATCTCTTTACCGCAAATATGTTAATTTAGCCCCTTTTTTAGCTAGTAAAAGCTATAAAAACCATCTGAATTCGATTGCTTGGCTAATTCGCCATAAAGCTTTACAATTTTGCCATAATCTAGCTGGGGATTCTAAGGTTCTGGGTCTCAAAGCATTAAATGCTAAGTTTCTTTTTTGTTCCAAGGAGGTGAGGTTCAATCAAAGGAGTGCAAGAGTGGCTGTTCAGAGGAGAAATTCGGCGCAAGGAGGAGTAATTTCAGTTAGTTTTCTTACTTCAGTCTCCCAAAGAGGTATAATTTCTATTGTTAGTGCATTAAATGTGATGGAACTTTGCTTCATGAGTTCTAAGTTTTTTCTCAGTTATTTTTCTCCCTTACTGATGCATAATCCCTTCTATAAAAGGTTAGACAAGGTGAGTAACAACACACCAAAAATCCTCTTTCTTCTCATTTTCTCTAGTTTGAATCATAGTATTCTTCCTGTATGTTGTTTGCAAATTAATATGAGTAGCCCTAATTCCTTCAAAGATGCTTTGCTTGAAAACCCTAAACCTAAAAACAAAATGCCTAGTAGTTCTGTTGTTGCTGGTAACAATGCTAATTTTGTGAAGCCAACTGTTCCTACTGATGCTGGTGAGAATGTGGTGTTACTCCCATCCTCCAGTTACCAGTTCCTAATGTGCATGACCCCCCATGCTTCCCATAATCTTGTATTTTGGATGACCTCCCCCAGGTACAAAAAGACAATTCTGAGCTTTCTAAGTCTTGCTTATTTGCTAAAATGTTGTCTGCACCCCTTGATATTCGTGCAATTGTATCTCTTACTAAGGCTGACCGGAAAATTGTGAAAGGAGATGTTGATTAAATGGAGATGGAAAATGGGTGGATCCTTCTGAGATTTGCTAATCCTTAGAACCTTGCTCTTGTTTGGAGTGAGCGTCCCTGGCATATCTAGGGGGATCTACTTGTTCTCCAGCCTTGGAAACCCTCCTTTGACCCATACCTTTAGGAAATTAAGTGGGTTGATCTTTGGGTTAGAATCCCAAGATTACCTGAATTTTGAATCCATTGCTAATATGTTGGTTGCCAATGATATTGGTGCATTGATCAAACTTGATCAAAGATCTCTTTTAAGGAATAAAATCAGATTTACTCGTGCTTGTGTATGTGTGGATATTCAGGGTCCCCTCTTGGAATTTGTTGAAATCAGTAGGTCTGGTGATCTTGTGCATGGTTATGTTATATGGTATGAAGATTTTATTTCAGGATGCTCTTTTTGTGGTGAGATTTCTCACTTAATTGATGTTTGTCCCTTATTGAATTCTCCAAAGAAGGAGCTTACTATCCAACTGTTGAAGAATCCTAAACAGCAAACTCTTTATAAACTCTTGCTAAGGCTGCTGGGCAAGTCCCAAACACTTCCACTGCTGAGTCAGCAAAAGTGGTGTGTGTAAAGCCCAAGCATCTTAGCAAGAAGCCAACTACTGGTGCTGTTAAGTCAAAGAATTTGTTCTCTTCTAATCTTGCTGGAATTTTACCCTCTCCGTCTGTTAAGAATGCTAGTCATGGTGTTGTGATTAAGGAACCTGTTGTGCCTACTGCAAAAAAAGAATCTCCCTCCTGTTTATGGTAAGGGGAAAGGTAAGCTTGTTGTCTCTGAGCCCTATGATTCCAATGACTCCTCTGATGATGAGGCCCTCTTCCTAGCCAATCATGTCTCTCCTCCTACTGCTGCTGCTATTAGTGAAATGGAAGGTGCCATAGATGTGGGAGTGCCACCCATACTGTCTCATACTCCTATGCAAATGCTTATCCCTACACTCTCTGCTGATGAGAATCGGATTACTCACTTGGTCAATGAGACCAATCAGGTAATTTTCAGTCCTGATGGCCACCAGGATGATGAGAACACATTTCTATTAGATGATGAAAATGTTGATGAGTTTGGTGAGCTTAATGCTTATGCGGAAAATTCTTTTCATTCAATCCAATCAGACAGTTCCATAGTGAAGTAGATTCAGCAAATGGGGATGGATTCTTCCTTCCCTGTGGAGCTTTCCTCTCACTCAGGCTCAGCAAAAAGAAGGATTGAAGACAATGAGATTGATGACGATGCCTCTTCAGCCCTGAAGAGGAAGAGGAACTAATTTCAGAACCCCCCCTATTTAGACATGGTTCTTAGTAAAATTGGTTTTTTGCGGTTTTTATTGTAATTATCCATGTCTATAGGCTTTTGGAATGTTCGTGGTGGTGCTCGAAAGAATGCATTAGAAGAGTCAAGGGACTTTTGTATTAGTAACAATATTAAGATCCTAATGTTGTGTGAAGTTAAAACTCAATCTCCCCCTTCCCAAGCCACTACTAGTGCTGCTGGCTTTCAGTTTTATGATTTTATACCTACCTTGGGCTATGCAGGGGGTATATGCCTATTTTGGAAAAATTGTAACTTAAATCCCTTCTCTTTATCTATAACATATAAATCTATGCATTTTTTAGCTTGTGAAATCAATATCTTAAACTTAAATATTCGATATATTGCAATATTCATCTATGCCCCAGCTCAAAAAGAATGGAAACAAGAATTTTGGCAGGACTTAATTTTCCTATATTAATTCTATCTCCCTTCCCTTTATCATACTTGGAGATTTTAATGAGATCAGTGAGGCTTCGGATAAGATGGGGTGGCTCAGTATAACTCCTCCCGATCCCTAGTCTTGCAGAATTTATTAAGTAGGCCCTGTTCTTTTGGACTTATTTTCAACAAAAATAAGTAAAAATAAGTTTAGTTCAGCAAAAATAAGTAAAAATAAGTTCAGTTCAGCAAAAATAAGTAAAAATAAGTTCAGTTCAGTATACTATAATGTTGTAATTATTATATTTGTTTTTAATATTACTATTAATATTGTTATTATTATTAATATTATAATAACGATGAATTTGAAATTATTTTTAAATTTTTTATTTATTTATTTATTTTTATTTTTTTATTATTATTTTATTTAATTATTTTTTAATTTTTTTTAATTTTTATATTTTTTAATTTTTAATTTTTTTATATTTTAGTTTATATTTTATTATTATTATTTATTTTATTATTATTATTTATTATTTACTATTTACTATTTATTATTTATTATTAGTATTATTATTATTTATTATTTATTATTATTTATTATTATTATTATTTTTATTTTTATTATTATTATTATTATTATCTATTATTATTTACTATTTATTATTTATTATTTATTATTTATTATTTATTATTTATTACTTATTACTATTTATTATTTATTATTTATTATTTATTATTTATTATTTATTATTTATTATTATCTATTATTTATTATTTATTATTTATTATTTATTATTTATTATTTATTATTTATTATTTATTATTTATTATTTATTATTTATTATTTATTATTTATTATTTATTATTTATTATTTATTATTTATTATTTATTATTTATTATTTATTATTTATTATTTATTATTTATTATTTATTATTTATTATTTATTATTTATTATTTATTATTTATTATTTTTTATTTATTATTGATTATAATTATTATTATTTATTTATTATTATTTACTATTTATTATTTATTATTTTATATCTATTATTTATTATTCTTATTATTATTATTATTTATTATATATTATTTATTACTTATTATATATTATTTATTATTTATTATTTATAATTTATTATTTATTATTTGTTATTTATTATTTATTATTTATTATTTATGATTTATTATTTAGTATTTATTATCTATTATTTGTTATTTATTATTTATTATTTATTATTATTATTATTATTATTATTATTTATTATTTATTATTCATTATTTATTATTTATTATTTATTATTTATTATTATTATTTATTATTTATTATTTATTATTTATTATTTATTATTTATTATTTATTATTATCATTATTATTATTTATTATTTATTATTTATTATTTATTACTTATTACTTATTATTTATTATTTATTATTATTTATCATTATTATTATTTATTATTTATTATTTATTATTTATCATTATTATTATTTATTATTTATTATTTAATATTTATTATTTATTATTTATTATTTATTATTTATTATTTATTATTTATTATTTATTATTTATTATTTATTATTTATTATTTATTATTTATTATTTATTATTTATTATTTATTATTTATTATTTATTATTTATTATTTATTATTTATTATTTATTATTTATTATTTATTATTTATTATTTATTATTTATTATTTATTATTTATTATTTATTATTTATCATTTATTATTTATCCTTTATTATTTATCATTTATTATTTATTATTTATTATTTATTATTTATCATTTATTATTTATCCTTTATTATTTATCATTTATTATTTATTATTTATTATTTATTATTCTTATTCTTATTATTATTTATTATATATTATTTATTACTTTTATTTATTATTTATTATTTATTATTTATTGTTTATTATTTGTTATTTATTATTTATTATTTATTATTTAGTATTTATTATTTATTATTTGTTATTTATTATTTATTATTTATTATTATTTATTATTATTATTATTTATTATTTATTGTTTATTATTTATTATTTATTATTTATTATTTATTATTTATTATTTATTATTTATTATTTATTACTTATTACTTATTATTTATTATTTATTATTATTTATTATTATTATTTATTATTTATTATTTATTATTTATTATTTATTATTTATTATTTATTATTCATTATTTATTATTTATTATTTATTATTTATTATTTATTATTTATTATTTATTATTCATTATTTATTATTTATTATTTATTATTTATTATTTATTATTTATTATTTATTATTTATTATTTATTATTTATTATTTATTATTTATTATTTATTATTTATTATTTATTATTTATTATTTATTATTTATCATTTATTATTTATCATTTATTATTTATCATTTATTATTTATCATTTATTATTTATCATTTATTATTTATCATTTATTATTTATCATTTATTTTTTATCATTTATTATTTATTATTTATTATTTATTATTTATTATTTATTATTTATTATTTATTATTTATTATTTATTATTTATTATTTATTATTTATTATTTATTATTTATTATTTATTATTTATTATTTATTATTTATTATTTATTATTTATTATTTATTATTTATTATTTATTATTTATTATTTATTATTTATTATTTATTATTTATTATTATTATTATTATTATTATTATTTAGCAAAAATAAGTTCGGTTCAAAGCAAAAATAAGTTCGCAAAAATAAGTTCGGTTCAGCAAAAAATAATTAAAAATAAGTTCGGTTCAAACAAAAATAAGTTCGGTTCAAGCAAAAATAAAATAAGTTCAGTTCAGTTCAGCCAAAATAAGTTCAAAAGAACAGGGCCGTAGTGTTCTATGTATAGAAATAGCCTTTGTTGGCCAATGTTTCACTTGGAGGAAAAAAAGAGTCGGGCCTAATAACATCTTTGAAAGGTTGGATAGAGGTGTTGCAAGCACCTCATGGCTTGGTTTGTTCCCCCGAGCTAAAATAAAACACCATATTTTTACGTCATCAGATCATTGTCAAATATCACTAAAATACTTACCTAATGATAGTTCTAAAGCCCCCCCCCCTTTAAATTTGAGAAAATGTGGTGCTCAAAGAAGGACTATGATGTTCTTGTTAAAAAAACTTGGAGTACAAGATTTAATGGTTCGCATATGTTTAACTTAACTCAAAAATGCAAACTATTAAAAGTAAATTCAAAACAATGGAACAAATCGCAATTTGGCAATATATTTCACCAAATTCGCCAAGTTGATCAAAAACTCCAAGAAATTCAATCCCTTCTAGCTAATCATCCTTTGGATGAAATTCTTCAAAACAAGCAAGATATTTTCTTAGCTAAACGAGCTAAATTGATGGAATATAACATTACTTATTGGAATTAAGCAAAAAAGTAAAACCAAGTACATGCTTCTTGGGAATACTAATTCAAAATTCTATCATACCCATGCAACTATTAGAAGAAACCGAAATCAAATTAAAGAGTTTATTACGGCAAATTCTCAAGTTATTACCCAACCCTCTTTAATAGCCCATGAAATTACCAAAGCTTTTAAGGAAAGGTTTATCTCAAATCCTAGCTGCCAGTTTAATCCGGATGAGGATTTCCACCTCCTCTCTATTATAATTTCGGAAGAAGATAACCAATTTCTTACTTATAATGTAGTAAGGGATGAAATAAAGGAAGCAGTTTTTGACCTTGCCCCTGATAAGTCTCCTGGTCCTGATGGCTACCCTCCTTTTTTCTTCGAAAATACTGGTCTCTGGTTGGAAATTCGGTCTGTCGTGCAATTCAGGCATTTTTTCATTCTGGTTATATTCTCAAGGAAATCAACCATACCTTTCTTGCTCTTATTCCTAAAATTGATAATCTCTCTACAGCTAACCATTTTCGTCCGATAAGTTTATGTTCAACTATATACAAAATAATCTCGAAAATTATTTCCAATAGATTAAAAATCACTATGGGAAAAATTATCCACTCACTTCAAGGAGATTTTGTTCCAGAGAGACTTATTCAGGATAATATTTTAATTGCACATGAGGTGTTTCATTTTTTTAAGAATAAGTCAGGGAAAGAAGGGTGGATAGCGATTAAACTTGATATGGAAAAAGCCTATGATAGACTGGAATGGGGTTATATTTTTACAACTTTGGAAAAGTTGGGTTTTAACCCTGTTTGGATCCATTGGATTCGTAGTTGCATTTCTTCTGTTTCATTCTCAGTTTTAGTTAATGGTATTCCGGGTGATCGTTTTTTCATTTCTCGGGGAATTCGTCAAGGAGATCCCCTCTCTCCATACCTTTTTATCTTATGTGTTGAACTTTTAGCTAGAGAATTTTCTCTAGCTAGTGCTAGCCCCGATAAGTTGATAGGTGTTGCTCTTGGTAGAACTAGGGTGAGAATCCCTTTCCTCACCTTTGTTGATTATACTATGATTTTTGCTCAAGCTACAGATCTTAGCTGTCTGAAAATCAGACAAATTTTGGATAAATATTGTTCCATGTCAGGAAAATTAGTAAATTATCACAAGTCTGCCTTTCAATGTTCTCCCAATGTTGCCGCAGATGTTAAAGCAAATTTTGCTCATATCCTAGGAATGGAAGAAACATTTTCTATGGGGGATTATTTGGGGTGTCCTATAATAGACTCCAGGGTTAATAAAGAGACTTTTGCTGGGGTTCTTACCAAAAATTTAGCTCAACTTCCTAAATGGAAGCGTAACTCTCTCTCCCAAGTTGGAAGAACAATTATGATTCAATCCAATTTAGCCTCTGAAGCTAGTTTTCAAATGCAAAGCTTTTCTCTTCCAAAGCTTATTCTTCACCAATTAGATACTACTTATAGAAACTTCTTTTGGAATAAAGATCATCCCTCTAAATCTGCTAATTTGATTGGATGGAACAAAGTTTGCCAACCAAAGATTCTTTGGGGTGTTGGTTTTCGCAAAGCAGAAGTGGCTAATGTAGCCGTCCAATTGAAACTCCTCTGGAGACTAGTTATTGGAGATAATATTTGGGTTAAGCTAGTTAAGAAGAAGTATGTTCAGAATAATGACATTATTTCTTACAAAATTCCCTCTTCTGTGTCCTGGCAATGGAAAAATCTTTTGCGTCATAGACAAATTTTTAAGCAAGGCCTTCGATGGCAAATTGGAGATGGTAAAAATATTATGTTTTGGACAGATAATTGGGTTTTCCAATTTCCTCTAGCGTCCAAGTTCACCCCCACGATTAATACTGAACTTCTAAAAGTCAGTGATTGCATTATGGAGTCTGGTTCATGGGACTGCGCTACACTCCTAACTTTAGTCCCTCCTTATGTGGCTAAGATATTTTCATCCCATCTTCCAATCAGGAGGATAAATTGGTGTGGGGTTTGACTGCATATGGTGAATACTCTGTCAAGTCAGGTGCTACTCTCATCCAAAATTCTTCCGGTATTAGTACCCAAAAAGTGGAATATAATTGGATTTGGGGGTTGTGTGTCCTCCCGAAAATCAAAAACTTTCTCTAGAAACCTTGTAATGATGGTATTGCTACTACTAGTCGTTTGGGAAAAAGTCATATCTTTGTGCCCCAAAATTGTAGTTTCTGCAATTACCCTTCGGAGACATTGTGTCACCTCTGTTTCGAATGTCCTTTTACTATTGATATTTTTTCTTATCTGGCAGATAATTTTCATTGGCCTTCACTTCCCCATTCGATGTCTTCTATGGAGCTTTCTTCCTTTCAGTCCACTTTAGAAGTTTGTCATTCTAATCTTTCCCTACCAAATATTACCCAGTTTATTTTTGTTTAGTGGCATGTTTGGTATTTTAGAAACAAACTCATTTTTAGTAATGAAAGTTTTTCCTTCACCCAAGCTAGTTTTATCATTAGCTCTTTTGTCAAGAATTGGGATAAGGCAGTTTGCTCTCAGAGTGATGCCCCGTCTGCTATTTAAAGCATTCTCTTTCTAATAAGCTCCCTCCTCGTGCTGGCCACAATCTCATTTGGGCTCCCCCTTCGGACAACTATTGTAAACTCAATTTTGATGGATCCAAGCTTGCCAATGGTCAAGCCTCTTATGGGTTTGTTATTCGGAACAATCTAGGAGAGGTTCTGATGGCCTCTGCAAAGGCCTTAGGTGATTTCATTCTATTCTTATGGCTGAAGCTATGGGGATGTATAAAGGCATCAAAGGAGCCATTTCTCTTCAAATCAATAGCTTGATCATAGAAGGCGATAATCTTATGGTTATCAATTCCATTAAGCATATTTATAAGTCTCCTTGGAATAGTACTAACATTATTTGTGATGCAGGTGTTCTCTTGGATCGGTTTGATGAGGTGATTATTCAGCATTGCTTTCGAGAGGCCAACCGTGCAGCGGATTTTATGGCGCATCAGGGTCATTCCTTCTCGAGTGTGCTTTTTTGGTCTCCCCCTTACTGTATTGATTTTTCCCTTCTTATCCGAAATGATGTTTTAGGTTGGCCTCCTCATTAAGGAGGGTAGCTTAAGGTTTTTCTTTCTGTATAAAAAAAAATGAACAAGAAAAAAAGACCATCCCAACTACTTTCTCTCTCTCTTACTTTTTCTCTCTTATCACCCAACCACCATTAGAGCACCCACATTGGTTAGCCTCCCCTTATTTTCTATCTTCTCACCTTATTAGTCCACATCACTTTTTATCACCTACCCTTTTCATTTGACAATTTCATACCTACTACATTCATTAACCTCCCATTTACCTTCTTTCTCCTACTTTTCCATACCCACCACCTTTTATCTCTCCTACTTTCCATACCCCACCAATATTAATAATATAATTTGACTCATCACATTAATTTTAGATAATATTAATTAAATCAAAATATGTAATTATAATTAAATAATTACCTTCTAATTAATACGATTAATTCATTAACTGTATTACGTTAACAAAAGGGTTATTTTAGTTACACTAGTTTACCCGATTTTTCTTAATAATTGCGGTTATTTTATTGATAATTACACTAATTGCTAATTATAATAATTTACCCGATTTTAATGTTAATAATTACAACAAATAAATATGCAAAAAAAAGCATAAATTCATTGAAAAAAACATAGATGAAATGGGACAAAGTATCATACAATTAATTTTTAATAAAAGATTGCAATGATTTAGATATTCAATCGTCATCTGTAGACCGGCGACAATTTTACCAAATATGTTGAGCCAAGTCTCATTGCAAGGCGTTGTGCACATTTGTATCCCATGCATCAGCTCACCTTTCCATGTATCGTTCCATTCCAATATCATTAAATCGACTAGGTTGCACAGAATAGTTTTTACGAGTTGATCCGCTCATCACTTCCTATTTCTTGCTCGAATTACGACATGTCACAATAATTCTGATATGTATCTCGCTCATCCTCAACAATCATATTATGAAGAATTAGACAAGCCATCATTATCTCCCACAACAAGTGTTCATCCCATACAAGAGCTGGTCTTTGTTTTATTGCGAAACATGATTGAAGAACGCTAAAGGCCCGCTCAACATCTATTCGGACAGATTCTTGTCGCTGGGTGAACAACTCATCCACAGGATTCACTGGGAGTCGAATCACTGGGATGAACACTACCCAGTTAGGGTATATCTCATTAGTTAGATAGTATCCTTTGGTATATGTGTTCCCATTGAATGTAAAGTTCACTTGAGAAGCTTTACCTTGATATATGTCATCGAATACCGGAGATCGTTGCAATACGTTGATGTCATTGCAAGTTCCAGATGTTCCAAAGAATGCGTGCCATATCCATAAGTCACCAGAGGCAACGACTTCTAAGATAACTGTTGCAAATTTACTCCTTCCTTGGTATAATCCTTTCCAAGCACGCGAATAGTTTTTCCACTACCCATGCATGCAATCTATAATGCCCATCATGCCTGGGAATCCCTGTCATTGTCCATCATGTAGGAGGCGCTACAAATCTATAACAGCAGGCCTCCTCAAGTACTCTTCTGTGAACGCCCGTCGAACCCCTTTAACAAAGTGAGCAAGGATTTTATTTGCAGTTGACTGAGCTATTTTGATGTACTCATCAATTGAATCAGCTGTTACCCGTAGGCTAGCATCCTCAACGCTGCCGTGCATTTCTGGATAGGAGTGGCTCCAAGTTTCCTAGTAGCGTCGCGACGTTGCTCGAAGTATTCATGTTGTTTTGCATTAATCATAAAACGTGAGTCATCCTAAAAACATATGAGTTACTTCATAAACTCTTCCTTCAGCTGCGCAATATACTCTTGTTCAAATGGTTCAAGATACGATTTTGTCATCAACTATTGAAACATCTCAAACCTCATTTTAGTTTCATCTTGTTGTTTTTGGTACTCAAGCATATCAGACATCCCGCTTAAAGTGTTGTTGAATTCATCCAAGCTTGTTGTAACACCTTTCAATTTCTTTTGGGTTTTCACTTTCTTCACACCGTCGGGACGCACAAGTATTCCAGCTTCATCGATTGATCTCTTATAACTCCCTTCACTCACAACAGTTGAATCTCTACCAGGCCTCCATCTCGGAATGTGTTGCATTGCTACCCAACAATGATAAAATAGGAAAGCTTGATTACCACCCTTTTCTTGTCTGTAAAGTTCACGTGCTTTAGCCTCTATGTCGTTAATAGCCTCACCATGAGCTCGCATACGCTTAGCTACACCAAGTTGTGATATCCATAAAGTAACACCTTCGTTGATTTGACTCAAACGCCTTTTAATAGCTTTCATGGTTCTTTTGTGCATGACATTCGGTCTTTTAGCAACTGCTGCGTCATAGGACTCTTTGATTTCAGTCCATAACACTCCATTTTGCAGATTTGTTCCTTCCTCCGGATCACCGGAACAGTTAAGGTAAGCAGACACTAAGTGTTTATCTTCTTCTGCAATCCACCTGTCCCTCGAGTGGTTGCTTTCTTACCTTTAATTACTTCTGTGTCTTGAACTTCAACTTCATCTTCATCATCACCAAGTGATTGTGGTGGATATAGATTTTCAAACGGCATTGTGGTGCTACTCCCGTCTCCTCCCGGAGTTGTGAGATATGAATCTACGTGTTGAGATGTTGGATGAAGTGTGTCGGGTGACAAATTTGTAAAGTATTCTGGTTTACAAAGGCTTGGAACATAGAAAGGAATTGAGGATTGTTTAGCATGTTTGGATCAAAAGGAGTATTTGGATGGCTGGTAATTTGGATTTTGTTGTAATTTGGATTTGGTTGGTAATTTGAATTTTGTTGGAATTTGGATTTTGTTGGTAATTTGAATTTTTTGGGAATTTGAGTTTCTTTAATATCTATTTCCATAATTAGGATGATTGGGATCCATAATTATCAAATAAGATTTATGAAATACTTAGTAAGAGATATAAATGAGAAATTACAGAATTTTTGAAGTGTTGAAAATATATCAAGATTGGTCTTTATATATAGAGGATAAAAAAATATGGTCGTTTGTATATATATATATATATTTTTAATTCATTATATTTAAAAAGTTATTTAACTTTTTGTAAAGGGTAATATTACCGTTCGAAAAGTTGCAGAAAAGCTACATGGGGTGACGCGCGCTGCAGCTGCCATTTGTCGTTCTTTGATTGGCGCGCGTCACTTTTTTTTAAAAAAAATTCCAGAAGTTGTTGGCGTGGAGAATTTACGTGGGATTTTCTTCCCACCTCCCTTTACACTTATCATGCGTCGGTCTGTCCTCAATATGGGAAGGTTCCTTTAGTAATGGTACTCCACTTTTTTGGGGAACCAACCAACATTAATGGGAAGGTTCATTTTACCTATTTTTGGGCTTTGGAGAACCTGAAATCCCACTGATGTAGGTGCTCTTACATAAAATCTTTATAATATGAATTTTATAAAATATACATTAATAATTTATATTAAATATTAATGTGATAAATTTTTTTAGCAGCATTACTTTGGAATTCCATAATTATGATGATTTCTCAATAAATAAAAATAGAAAATAGAATATTTTTCATATAAAATAAGTAAAATTAGAAGGAAATTAGTTTAAAAAGAGGGGAAAAAAATGTATATAGCTCGAAAAAATAGAGCCATTGGTATTTTTACTTTTATTTTTTGCTTTGTATTTTCAAAATATACCCATTTCAATATTTGCAAATGCGATAATTTATCTTTCCTGCCAAATGCCGCCAAGTGGCAGCATGGTATAGGCTCTGATGCGCGTCAGATAACCAGTCTTTTACATTATTTTTTTTGACTTCCACAATTCAAAACACTGTGTTTTGGGTAGATACTCTTCACAACTTCTTTCAAAACTTGTCGTTTTGGTTGAGGGAGCTCCAAAAAAAATTTAAGTTGGGTGAATATGAAGGAATATGTTCTTAGACATTCCTAAAAATTACTAAATATAATATGAATTTTTATAGAGATAATTAATTACGTTAGTTTAATAATCACATTTACTTGCTAGAGAATAAATGCAACTGAGCTAATCTAATCAGGTCATACTTTGTAGTAATCAATTGAAGAAAGAAAACAAGCCCATAAAAGGCTCCATAGTGGCTGGCCAAGAGGGGAAATTAGGGTTGAAGTTGGTCTCACATTAAACATATTCTCCTTCTATTATAAAGGGTTGTTTTTCTAACCTATGCACCTACTGCAAATGTTAAGGCCTATATTTAAAAAAAACAATTAACTAACATAGAATATTCTCCCTACAATTATGCTAAATATTTAGTTTCCTTATCAATATATCTTTCATCTTTTTTTTTTTCAAACCCAAAATCATGTCTGTCAATTAGGAAAAAGAAATTTCTATGTTATTGTTTACTACTAAATATTATTAGATCAAACAATTGCTAAATTAAAAAAGGACTTAATTTTTGTTGTGTTATGATGGTATTATTTTTTTTTTTTATTGGCTCATCATGATAGTATGATGCACTATTATTATCTAACAATTATACATTAACGTATAGATCCAATGGAAAATGTCAATAGTTTAGCTTCATAGTGGTGGCAACATTAGTGTCATAGTCGGGAAAAGTAGTTTTTGTACATTCACTGTGGTCAACGTTTTGATGTGGAAATTTCCCCAATACAATTATGCTACTGTATGACCCTATTCTTTTGGACTTATTTTCAGTAAAAATAAGTAAAAATAAGTTCAGTTCAGCAAAAATAAGTAAAAATAAGTTCAGTTCAGCAAAAATAAATAAAAATAAGTTCAGTTCAGCAAAAATAAGTTCAGTATTGTCTAATGTTGTAATTATTATTTTTGTTTTCAATATTACTATAATATTGTTATTATTTTTAATATTATAATTATAAGAACGATGAATTTGTATTTTTTTTATTTGGTTATTTTTATTACTCCTTATTTTTTTTATTATTTTTTATTTTTTATTTAGTATTTAATATTTATTATTATTTTTATATTTTATTATTTATTATTTATTACTTATTATTTATTATTTATTATTTATTATTTATTATTTATTATTTATTATTTATTATTTATTATCTATTATTTATTATTTATTATTTATTATTTATAATTTATTATTTATTATTTATTATTTATTATTTATTATCTATTATTTATTATCTATTATTTATTATTTATTATTTATTATTTATTATTTATTATTTATTATTTATTATTTATTATTTATTATTTATTATTTATTATTTATTATTTATTATTTATTATTTATTATTTATTATTTATTATTTATTATTTATTATTTATTATTTATTATTTATTATTTATTATTTATTATTTATTATTTATTATTTATTATTTATTATTTATTATGTATTATTATTATTATTATTTATTATTTATTATTTATTATTTATTATTATTATTTATTATTATTTATTATTTATTATTATAAAAGAATAAAATAATAATAATAAGTATTGATAATATTATGTTAATGCAGTTTAGTTCAGCAAAAATAAGTTGAGTTCAGCAAAAATAAGTTTAGTTCAGCCAAAATAAGTTCAATTCAACAAAAATAAATAAATATAAGTTCAGTTTAGCAAAAATCAGTTCAGTTCAGCGAAAATAAGTTCAGTTCAGCAAAAATAAAATAAGTTCAGTTCAATTCAGCCAAAATAAGTTCAAAAGAACAGGGCCTATGTAGTAAAATATGAGTGTAAATTTCTTTGAGAAGGAGGTAGAGATGGCAGAGGGTTCAAGACCCGAACCACACCCGATTGGGCCCGACACATTTTTACGGGTTTGTGTCTACTTTTTTTGGACGAAATGGATCCGGGCCGGATCTGGGTCTAACAACTCATGGGTTGGGTACGGGTCCAATAATCTAAGACCCAGATCCGCCCTAGATCCGAACTGCAGACCCGTCCTAGATCTGAACCGCAAACCCATAGTGTTCTTTACTCATGGGTTTTACAATCTTGTTAAGAAATAAACATTTTTTATTCATGATGTGGAAATTAGTGTTCTTTATGAGCTAATTTATGCATGCAAAAAAATCAAGTGCAAAAAAATTACAATAGGATCAATGTGCAATAAAAAAATTATAAAAATGTATTAAGGACCCCATTTTGGACCCGGGACCCGCTAGATCCATCTTGGCTGGGTCTGATTTTTAAGACCTTGTGGGTCTGGGGCGGGTTTAGGTCCATTTTAGAAAATTCGATCTAGGTCCAACCGGACCCGTCCAGAACCGACCCATTGCCATCTCTAAAAGGAAGGAATAGAGGTTGGCCCCAACTTTGAGAAGGAAGCATTAGAGTTTTTGGTAAAATTTCTTTTTCCAAATTGACAAACGTGATTTTGGGTGTGTAAGAAAAAAAAAAAGATAAAAGATATATTGATAAGAAAACTAAATATTTAGTATAATTGTAGGGAGAATATTCTATTTTTAGTTAATTTTTTTGTTTAAAAGATAGGCCTTAACCTTTGCACTAGGTGCATAGGTTTGAAAAACTGCATAAAGGGTTATAATAATAGGGTTCAAGGATGATCAGTTAGTCAGTAACTTTCAGAATTACAAAAAGCGAGAAAGAACCCTAATCTCCTCCTTGAGAAAATCGGCCACCCTCCCTAAAAAGCAAGAGAGTGAAATCTGTTCATCCTCTTCCGTTCTAGTAGACATGGAAATTCAATTGGTGCTCGTAGACTAATTTGAGGAATATCAATTGGTGTTCTTTGATCTCTAACACTTGCAATCCTGTGATAAACACGCTACAAATATTGTACATTCTTTTCCACATATTATGATTCATATGTATTTATTTATGCGATCCTATGATAGATGTTAGGACATTGTTTCCTGAAATTCCGTTATATGTGCATTTATATTTCCACAGTGATATCAGTTTTACCTAATTGCCTAATATTCATATAATCATGTTTATATGCTAGTTTGATTATTTTTATTCAATTAAGAGAGGGATTTATTTATGGCTTAATTTGCATAATTAATATGGTGATATTAATTAATTAATTGGAATTGTTTAAAAATTTGTTTTAAATTATAATTATGCTCAACATTTTCGGCTAATGGTTAGAATCTTGATTAATTTAAGTGTTAGTTTTGTGGTTAATGGATATTAAGCACAAAATCTAAATAACAATATTAAAATTTAGATTTTTATTTGTTAAATAAAATCAATCCAAATGCTGTATATAGATCCGAATTTTAGAAAAACACAAATTTTATTGTGTTTTTCTTATTTTCGGATTTTTCATGGTAATATTAAATAACCAAACTTAATAATCTTTTTTTAGTTAGTGAATTCGAAATTACTTCCCCAATAATCGCATAACCCCAAGAATAAACTTGCACAACTAATTCTTTGTTGGAATTCATGTAAAAGTTGCATAAATTCACCAAAAACTTTTCAACCACGGTTGGGTGTCGCATCTTTTCGATGCCGCAAGTGGTCCGCGTTGGAGTTATTATGCGAGGGTAGAGAGGACGTTTCTGCGATGGTTCGTTTCGGCTGCTACTGCGACGGTTCTGAGGTTAGTCGTTGCATTATTGGTTTCGTGATAGGCGTGTGGTGGCTGGCTGGCCGCCGCGGTCTTGCGCCGGTCACAGCCGGTTCTGGGAAGCCTTGCGTTGCGCTGGGCGGCTGACGCTGCTTCCTGGCTTCATGTTGGCTGGCTTCGTGCTGTTCGGCGTTGGCTACGGTGGGGGGAAGGTTGCTGTGGTAGATCTTCAAATTGTTGAAGATCTTGCGTCTGATTATTTGTGCGTGATTCGTGGTTTTGTTGGCTGAAATCATGGAAGCTGTGATTTGGCTTGGTTCACTGTTGGAGGTTTTTGTGCAGTTTGTTACTGCACGTTTTTATTGTTTTAAAAAAACAATTCATTTTCGTTTATGGAGCATACCTTATAAATTCCAATTATGCAAATTAATTGCTAATTAGATAATTCCTATTAAAGTCCTAATTGAAGGAATATAATAGAAAGTTATTCTTTTTGTTATTTCTTGAATTAGTTAAGTTTAACTAAGTAGACATTCTTACTTATTAATTGTTAATTTGTAAATGACATATTTTATTTGCTTATTAATTGATAATGAGTAAATATTTAGTATTTATTTTATTTTATTTTGATATCATATGTTGCGACTAGTATGGCCCAAAACTAGGATAGAAAATACGATCTACGCATTGTTATTTTTTATGTAAATAAAATACAATCTGCATATCGTTTGTATTTTGTAAATTAATATTCAAGGATGGAGATCCGTGAAGATTCAAGGAGGGATTCATGAAGATTAGTTTTCCTAGGTTTAGGGGCCATACAAGGATCACTTTTAATCATGCTTATATTTGTTTATGCATTTATTATGTTTAAATGATTGCTTAAGTTTATATGTGTGGTTATTTATGTTATGTGTTCACTTTTAATTAACCAACATAGTAAACTTAGGCCCCAACATGTAACATTGAGTTTAATTGCTTTTCTAAACAACACTTATGAAGCCTTAGATAGTGAGTAATAGGTACTGCAATAACAGGGTGTTGCTCATTATATCCGGGGACAGTGGGTAGGTCTTTCAAACTTACATGTTCATGTTTGGTTTAACTCAACAAGACTATCAAAAGATTCAATTTTGGGTTTTGAAGCTAAGAGATAGGAGATAAATAAGGAGTTGTTGTCCTATCTACCATGAGTTATAAGTAGTTACAATTAGTAAATTGTTTACTTACATTAATCACTATAAATTAAAGGCAGGGTTACAATCCGTTTGATTATAGTGGGAGGGGATTTTGGTTATTACTTTATTGAATGGGGACATTCATTTTGAATAAGGTTTAGTATTTATTAAATTTGTTTAATTTCTACCATTAATAAACAATTGATTGAATTCTTGCTTTATTATGTGTTGTAGCAATCATGTCTAGTAACAACAACAACAACAACTCTATCTTTAACTTGCGCGGTTTCCTTGATAAGGAAATACTGAGTGCTTAGAATTTCCTAGTTTGACAAAGAAATTTGAGAATCGTTCTCAGAGCTGAGGGAAGAGAAAGTGTTCTTGAAATTCCTATTCCTGAACTCCCCGCCACTGCTCGCCAGTCCTTTGCTTGGTTTGGAAATCCAAGTGGTTCATGAACCTTTGCTTAATGGTTTGGAAATCCAAGTGGTTCATGAAATTGGTTCACCCATGAACCATTGCCAAGTGTTGCATTTGTATTGGTCCAGAAAAAAGAAAACTTTTCCATCTTTAAAACATTTATATCTCAAAAAATATATCTTGAAAAAAAAACAATAAATTTTTCAGAATTCATAATTTTTCATTCTCTACATATCGACATCCACTTTGGCATTATTTTCTCACATTTTAAGTTTTTCAAAAAGTAGAGAAAAGGATGAGACAGAGTGATGAACCTTTTTCTACTTGTTCAGGGTTAAGAAGTGAAAATGGAAATGGTATTGTAAAGATGGCGTGGAAGAGAGAGAAAGGAAAAGATAGGAGGATGAACAATTTTTTGTGGTTCATGAACAAGGATGCTCTAATAATGTTGAATTTCTCGAATCTCTACTCTACAAGCTAATTTTTAGAAATTTGGTATCCACGTGAAAACACCAAATTGGCTCACTCATAAGAGTGCATCTTGGGTGTAACATGTTACACCATAACTTATTGTGTAACAACATCTCATGTGTGAACTAATATGAGTATTTCATTTCATTACAAAACTATTGCATATCATTATTGGTATAGTTAATATCATTTTGGAGTTGTCTAATGTTATTTTTAAAATTTATTTCATGTCATTTATGAACCTCTTTCATGTCTTGTTACTAAATTCTATGTCATTTTTCAGTAAACTTATGTCATTTTGGAGCTGTTTCATGTAACTTTCCCCTATTTTATTATCATTTTTCAACTTTTCATACTCTTTATCATTATTACATAAACATAAATCATTTATAAGAGAAATGATATCATTATTACTCACTTTTATGTCAGTTTTCAGCATACGCATATCATTTTCCTTATTTCATTATCATGTGTTTGTTTATATATCTTATCGTGATTACACAAACTGATATTATTATTACTCACTTTTATGTCATTTTTCAACAAACTTGTAACATTTTCTACTATTTCATTATCATTTGTCAACTCTTTATATACCTTGTCATTGTTACAAAAACTGATATGAATTATTTATAAGGTAAATGATATCATTATTACTCACTTTATGTCATTTTTCAGCAAACTTATATCAATTTCCATATTTAATCATCATTTGACAACTCTTTATATACCTTGTCATTATCACACAAACTTATATAATTCATAAGAGAAATGATATCATTATTACTAACTTTTTATGCCATTTTTCAGCAAACTTTTATCTTTTCCCCCCATTTAAATTCATGTCATTCTTGGTATATTTTATACCATTTAGGGAGTGTTTGGTTCATATGATTCTAGTATGAGGTATGGGTTTAAAATGAGCAAAACCCATACCTAGTGTTTGTTTAGTAAATTGATGGATTTAAAACCCATACCTCAAACCCACAAGGTATGGGGTTTAGAAACCCAAGGGGGGAGATGGGTATGGCTCACACCAATACTTCTCGGTATCAAATAAAAGAAAAAATTTCATTTCCAAATAAAACCAAACACATGGTATTAGATATCAAGTTCCAAACCGATACCACCTTGGTTTCATTCCTGATTCCAAACCCATACTACTATATGAACCAAACGCCCCCTTAGAGTTATGTTACGGCCCTGTTCTTTTGAACTTATTTTGGCTGAACTGAACTTATTTTTGCTGAACTGAACTTATTTTTACTTATTTCTGCTGAACTGAACTTATTTTTACTTATTTTTTTTGAACCGAACTTATTTTTACTTATTTTTGCTTGAACCGAACTTATTTTGGTTGAACCGAACTTATTTTTTTGCCGAACCGAACTTATTTTGGCTGAACCGAATTTATTTTTGCCGAACCGAACTTATTTTTTTTGAACTAAATCGTATTAACATAATATTATCAATACTTATTATTATAATAATCAATAAATATTAATATAATATTATCAATACTTATTATTATTATTTTATTATTTTATAATAATAAATAATAAATAATAAATAATAAATAATAAATAATAATAATAATTAATAACAAATAATAATAAATAATAAATAATATAACAAAAAATAAATAATCAATAATAATATATAATATTAATAATAATAAATAATAAATATTATATAATAATAAATAATAATAATAAATAATAAATAATAATAATAAATAATAATAATAAATAATAATAATAAATAATAAATAATAATAATAATAAATAATAAATAATAAATAATAAATAGTAAATAATAAATAATAATAAATATAAATAATAAATAATAAATGATAATAAATAATAAATAAATAGTAATAAATAAATAATAATAAATAATAAATAATAATAATAATAAATAATAAATAATAAATAATAAACAATAAATAAAAAATAAAAAATAAAAAACAAAAAATAAAAAACAAAAAATAAAAAATAAAAAATAATAATAATAAAAAATAATAAATAATAAATAATAATAATAATAATAATAATAATAATAATAAATAATAGATAACTAATAAATAATAATAATAATAATAAATAATAATAATAATAAATGATAAATAATAAATAATAAAATAATAATAATAATAATAATAATAATAATAATAATAATAATAATAATAAATAAATAAATAATAATAAATAATAAATAATAGTAATAATAAATAATTACAATAATAATAATCATAATAATAATAAATAATAAATAATAAATAATAATAATAATAATAATAAATAATTAGAATAATAATAATAAATAATAATAAATAATAAATAATAATAATAATAATAATAATTAATAATAATAAATACTAAATAAAAATAAAAAATAAAAAATAAAAAATAAAAAAATAAAAAAAAAATAAAAAATAAAAAATACAAATACATCGTTATTTTAAGTATAATATTAATAATAATAATAACAATAGTAATAGTAATATTGAAAACAAAAATAATAGTTACAACATTAGACAAGACTAAACTTATTTTTGCTGAACTGAACTTATTTTGGTTGAACCGAACTTATTTTTGCTTGAACCGAACTTATTTTTTTGAACCGAACTTATTTTTACTTATTTTCTTTGAATCGAACTTATTTTTACTTATTTTAGTTGAAAATAAGTCCAAAAGAACAGGGCCTACATATCATTTTGAAATTGTTTGATGCTATCTTTACATCTTACATTATTATAGTAATAATGACATAGATTTATTATTTACATCCAACACAAATGATATCATTTTAGTTGAATTTTATATCATTTTTAAGAAACTTTATACACAAATTCTTATATGTGATCGGTTAGACCTATATTTATAGGTGTGGTCGGCCCATGTATAAGCCCCACGTAAAAAAAATAGAGCCTTAATTCTCTTTAATCAAACCCTCCGTTTTTCTCCATGACAGCTTTTTCTTCAATTTTCGTTTTCTCTCTCCTCCATAACTCTATAGCTTTTCTATAACCGAATTAGAAGGCATCGACGAATTGGAATCGCTTGTCTATAACCGAATTAGAAGGCATCGACGAATTGGAATCGTCGGAAATAAAGAGATTTTGAGTGAGAGAGAGAGTGTGTTAGGTAAAGGCGTTTCTCCATATTACTATTACAACTACCGTTGATCTAACTGCATTTTTTCAGAGTGAAAATGAGGAAATGAGGAGAGAGAAAGAGATGGAGGGAAGAAGAAGGAGGTGAGTGTTGAGTGTTGATGGTTTTTGAGTTTGTGGGCCTGTAGACTTAGAAGTAGAAGTACAAGGGCTTGACTAATTGATGACCTTCCAGTTCATCCCCGCTCTCAATCATCGAAATTCCAAGAACCAATTCAATCGCTTTCTCTCTACTCCCCAAATTGACAAATTCAGTGGTTTCCATGGAATTCGGCGAGCAACTTCAACTATTTGTGTGCGGAAAGTCATGTTCCGAGAAAGAAGTCGCAAGAAGGAGGTGAGTGTTGAATGATGATTGTCATAAAGTTGGTACTGTCCACCTCATATAGGAAAAGAATTTCCTTTCTAAATAAGTGTTTAGGCCCGGGAGATTCCCCGGGTTTTCTCTATACTACAATTTAGTACTTCCTCCATAACATAATAAGTGCAACAAATGAATATTTTATACCTCACAAATAATACCCATTTGTTGCAGTTATTATGTCACGGAGGAAATAGTAGTTAAATAAGTCTTCTCATACTCATTTAGAAAAGTAATCTCATTCATTATATGAATTTTAAAAGTTTTCCATTCATATATCATCATTAATTTTGATTAAATAAGCAATAATAATATGGTGGAGTGATAGTTGAAACTCTTTCTTTCATACTTGAGGTTGTGGGTTCGAATCTTCACGTGAACAATGCTTCTTTTTTTTAATATATGAGAAAGACGTGAATCGAATGTCACTGAATGAGGGATGGTGACACGTGGCACATATACGTTCTTAGGAACGCTTTTTAATATATTAGTATAGATTTCCTTTCTAAATAAGGCTTAAATCGGAGCCAGAGAGGGAATCAAACAACAAGGTGGCTGGAGTGTTGGTGGTGTTTGGTGAGGAGAGGGTGGATGTTGGAGTGTGGTGTTGGTTAAGGGAATGGTGTGGTGTAGGTTAAGCATTGTAATTTGCTTTTTAAAGACGGTTCTAAATCAAGCAAAGGAATGTTCAATTTTATGATGTTAAACTAGATACATCAATAATGTTCAATTTTTGTGTAACCTTAGAAATATTATATGAGTAATCTTGTTTAATCTTATGAGTAACCCTATTTATTCATACTAACGAGTAATCTCATTTAATCATACTAGTAACCTCATTTAGTCATCCGAGTAACCGCATATATTCAAAAAGAGTAACCCCTTTCATTCATAAGAGTAAATGATTAGTTTCTCATTTAGTCATACAAGTAAGTGTAGACACATAATCGTCTCTCCCCATTTAAGGGCCCAATGATGAAACATACCGCAGTCTTAATTGATCCGACCCAAGGGCAGAGTATTTCGAAGAGCCAAAAGTGTTAAGGCGTATTTTAATGATCCAAAGTTATATTTTGAGCCAAATTCTTTGAAAAAGCTCATTTAATTAGTCATCGATAATTAATTGTTTTATTTAAATAAAATAAATATTTTCAAAGATATTTTTATAATTAAAATCGGATTTTATCTCGTAAAATCAGATTTCCGGAGTTAAAAGATAAAAGAAAATTGTCAAAACGTGTTTTTATCAAAAAGCTGTCAAAACGTTTCAAAAGCAAGGCAATGCCTTAGCGCACCAATGTACGCCGAGCGCACCATAGTGTGTCAAGTGCACGAGCCTGACACGTAGACCTGTGTGTCACAAAGAGTCCTGCGCCTAGCGCACACTCTGTGCGACACGCAACCTGCCTTTTTCTATCTTTTTAAAAACGCGTATCACATGTACGCTGTTTATTGATCATGCCGCGTTAGGCACACATTACTTTGTGCAATACGCAACCTGTCTTTTCAGAAACGCGTACGACGTGTACGCTGTTTATTGGTCATGCCGCGTCAGGCGCGCCTGACACGTGTGATTGTGCGTCACACATCCACTTGCGCCTGGCGCAGCTGGCGTGTGAAGCTTAATTTCCTTTTTCCTATAAATTGTAACACCCGACCCATACAGAGTCGAATATATCGTCACCAATGCGCATCCAGGGCCAACAACTGTCCTCAGTAACCAGCACAAGTTCTTCCGGCGCATTTTGTCCTCACTCATGCGCACCTTGAGAAACATCCCATGAGGTCACCCATCCCTAGACTACTCCCAGCCAAGCACGCTTAACTGTGGAGTAACTAAGGAAATGAGCTCCCTAAAAGAAAGATGCATCTCATTGGAATGAGTAGCCTGCTAAATCCCTTTAAAGCAATCATGAGGGGTATTACATAAATACTCTTCGATTATCCGAATTAAAATACGGATTTCCATACCTTAACACTTGACTTTTACATACTTCAACGACATACTTTACGAACCCCTCTACAAAACTTTTCTGACAAAACACATACAAACACATTCAAATCTATATATACGTACATATTTTTAGACTTCACGATTGCTCTCCCCGAAGGTTGTCAACCTCTCATACCCAAGCCACGTTATAATCTTGAGGGTCCTTGAATAAGTTATTTTATATTGAAGTGACTAACAATTTCTTTCTTGATGTAGATCTTTAATATAAAAAGCGCTCTTTTGTACATTCTAATCCTTCTTTCGTTTTTATTAATTTTGTATATTCATATGCATGTTATATGATTGTATGATTTTAATGCTTTTATCACTTGTAGTATCCAATTTTTTACTGTCTTAATTAACGGTTTGAATCCCACGAAAGTCTCTCATTGGACTATGAATTTTAGAAAACTTTGAATTCGCCACCCTATTAATATCTGAATAGAGACAATTTTTTTTTAATAAATCATTTTGAAATTAATTTTAAGAAATATCATTTAAAATGATGATGACATCATATGGATAAGGCTTTTTTGAAAATTGGTCTTTCGTACCATGAGATAGGGTTTGGGGTTTATGTTAAGAGGTGCGAACGTCTGGAACTCGTATCCTCTTCCGTTCTATAGAACGGGCTCTTACTAAATGCATTATTTTCCATTTTATAGTAATCATGACTATTTAAAAGAAAGGAAATCACATAATTTGCAAATATACAAACCATTTTTATTTAGGACCAATATATCATTTGTACATGGTAGGTTTGAACACTGAAGTTGCACTACGTACCAATCATTGCGGGATTGGAATCCACTCATAATTCAAAACCATCGTAGTTCGATCTTATGTCTCACCCTAAATGGCCAATTCTGTTGGAGAAGAAAAAGGAAACAGATTATGAATAACTCACCTTTTAGAATTAGACAAATCTATTAGGAATAAGGTAATCACTCCAATTAGTGATTGAAATGAGATTAAGATAATCACCATAATTAGTGATTAAATATGAAGGATTAAGATCACCTCAATTAGTGATTAAAGGAAGGAAAGATAATCACCTTAATTAGTGACTAAACTTAAGAGGAAAGATAATCACCTTGATTAGTGATTAACAATGAAGGTTAGGAAGTAATCGCTGATGTTATGGTTTTATATAGAGTTTTCCCCCTATATTTGAGCTAAAATGTGCATCAATGGTGCTCTTAGGAGCCATTTCACGCTAACTTTCTCCATCTAGTTGTGGTTTTCTGTTTTGTGATGATTTGTAGGTATTGGGGAGCTTTTTCCCTATTTTCTACTGCTTTACGTCTATCACAATCGAATGGAGATGTTCGAAGGCATATATGATGAGTTCCGGGGTCCCGAGAATACATTCCGAGGCCTTGGACAAAAGAAGAAGTGAATCCTTGGCGCCTGAAGCCAAGGAATGAAGAAATGGTGTCTCGCCCAATCTCATCGGGCTCTTGACGCCCGATCGGGCGTCCATCATCGTCAAAATGAAATTTCGTTGCGGGCCCGATCGGGCTTGATCCGCCCTGTCGTTGTTCGGTGTCCGGCCCGATCAGGCGAGATGACTCGACACGATCGGGCGTGCTTGCGTGCCTTACGTACTGCTGTGGACGTCTTGCGCGCTGATCCTTGGCGAAGTCCATCGCCCCACTCCATCGGGCGAGTGCCTTGCTGCTGCTGTGTGCGTCTTCGACGTCTTGCGCGCTGATCCTCGACTAGCCCGATAGCATCGAGCGACATATCCCGACAGGATCGAGGGGTTTTCTATTCTTGGAGAATGCTGCTGCGTTGAGCCCGATAGCATCGGGCTGACTTGGCCCAATCGGGCGGCTGACTCCGCGCGCTCATTTAACGAATGTCGGGCTACTTAGTATAAATAGGAAAATCAGATCATCTTTGATTCATCTGGTTTTTAGTCCTTATTTTCTCATAGTTTCTCTCAAGAACCCTAGTTTTACTACTTTTCATTGTGGATTCAAGATCAAACCTTTGGATTATTCGCAAGTTCAATATAGTTCTTCAATTTGGTAATCTTCTTTATTGCTCTCTCTATTATTGATTAGATTGATTTCTTAATTATTTGCAATAGTTCAAAGTATGAATTTTTACATGGATTTTGTTATTGTGTTCTCAAGCATGAGTGAGTAGTTTTATTTCTAGGATTGTGGGGATCTATGTATGCAATGAGGGATTGATAGATTAGTATAATTATCCTTTATTTCAATTGTTTCCTGTGATTGAATCGTTCATGCTAGATTTATGAATTAGGCTTGATTTGTATTTCTATTATCGCAATATTGAATCTGCTTCGAGAGGAGAGATTTCGTATAGGCTTTTAATCATTAGGCATAGTGATCCTTGACCATGCGAGAGCGGCTAGGTGATCTTTGAGGGAGGTAATGTTCGAGAGAAATTACATGTGCCCTAGATAAATTGACTTATTGGGTGATTATTATTCGTCTTTGATTTCCCAAATTGTATGCATAGTGATCCATAATCCTAGTTCTTTATTAATTGATTCTTACCTTCATATTTAGTTCTGTCATTTGCCTATTAGTTTAGTCACACACCCATTTTCAACTGATTTAGTTAGTATAATATTAGAATTCAGATACAATAATATAACTTTCTCCCTGTGGATTCGATCCTGACTTCCCTGACTACTTGTTAGTGGACCTTAGGTTATTTTTGATAAGGTGATACGACTTTAGCCCGTCAAATTTTGGCGCCGTTGCCGGGGAGACGGTTTTTTTTTATTTTGTCTGAATTATAGTATTACACTAACCTCTACTCCGAAGAACACCCGTTCTTTGGAGCATCTCACGTTTGTTTTAGTGTTTTTAATGCATGAGTAGGAACTTGAAATCCCCAAATCTCATTCCACTTGACCCGGAGATTGAAAAGACTGCTCGTAAACTCAAAAAGAAAACTAAGCAAACCAAGTCCGTCTCTGAGGACACCTTCCCAAAAGGCACCTTCTCCACCATCTTCACCACAACAAGGATTCCCCGCCTCACCTATTACTGCTAGAATGGGTGACGAAGCTAAACCGACCTTCAAAGATTATGCACAACCATCTCCTGATAATGTGCCCACTGGGGTACGGTTGCCTACTATTGCTGCTGTAAACTTTGAAATCAAGTCTCATGTTCTGAATATGGTTCAGAATAATCAGTTTGCTGGGTTACCATCTGAAGACCCAAATCAGCACCTGCAGCGGTTTTTACAATGTTGTGCTACTCAGAAGCAAGCTGGTGTTACTGCTGATGAGATGAAACTCATCTTATTTGGTTTCTCTTTGTGCGACAAAGCTTTATTTTGGTATAATAAGCTGCCTTCCACCATCACCACCTGGGCAGAACTCTCAAAGATCTTTCTCATCAAGTGGTACCCTTACCAAAAGACTGCAGATATGCGTCATGAGATAGTGACTTTCACCCAAGATCACGGAGAGTCACTATATGAAGCTTGGGAGAGGTTCAAAGATCTGCAACGTCTCTGTCCCCATCATGGTTTTGATAAGTGGTATCTGTGCCATATTTTCTACACTAGAGTTGATGCAGATACTAGACGGGTAATTGATGGAGCTGCTGGTGGGTTCTTCATGGATAAAGCCGTAGACGAAGGGTATGAACTTCTAGAGAAACTCGCTTCTAACCAAGCGTCTACTATCCGTTCTTCTATGACAAAGGGAGGAAAACATGATGTTGAAGCCATTTCTTTACTGACCGGGCAACTAGCTGGTCTTCACCAGAAGATTGATTCTTTGAAGCTTGGTAACAATTCCTCCCCTCACATGAGTGTCAATGCCATGGCTAGTGTTTCTTGTTACAATGCTTTCATATGTGACGCTTGTGGGATAGCTGGACATAACTCTCAAGAGTGCCCCGCTCTCTCACATTCTAGTGAGCCAGTGCACGCATTACAATCCCAACACAAGCCCCAGTTTGATCCCTACTCCAATACATATAATCCTGGGATGAGAGATCATCCAAATCTCTCGTATAGGAGTAATAATGTGATGAATCCGCAACAACAACAATATCAACCACAAGCTCCTCCTGGATATCAGAGAACTCAGTTTCAACAGCATCATAACACACCTCCCTCAGACCCAGCTATAGCTGAACTCAAAAGTCTCATGTTGCAGATGCAGATTGGGATTATTTCCTTTCAAGCAGATACCAGGTCTCAATTTGAGAGCCTCGCATGCTCGGAATAAGCTACAAGGGACACATAATAAGATGTTGGAGTCACAAATAGCTCAGCTGGCTAGTTCCTCTGCTAGTAGGCCATCTGGGTCATTGCCTCCGCAACCAATGCAACCAAGGGACACCGCCAATGCTATTACCCTTCGAAGCGAGTGCGATGCGATGCTCCGGCAATGCTAGAGGTGGAATCATCAATTGCTAAGAAACCACAAGAAGTGCCTCGAGGATGCTTGAACCTCGGGAAGAGCAAGGAGCCGCAGACAAGACTATGGAGGTGACTAAGGAGAAAAGCGTGCCTCCGGTGATCAAGCTACCATTCCCAAATCGGATGCTTAAGAAGAAGCTCGACCACCAGTATGGTAAGTTATTAGAGGTGGTAAAGAATCTGCGAGTAACGGTTCCTTTTACCGAATTATTAAATCAAGTGCCTCGCTTATTCTAAATTTTTAAAAGAACTGTTGATGAGGAAGCGGACTCTCAATGAGGTGGAAACCGTGGCTTTAACCGCCGAATGCAGCGCTCTTTTGCAAAAACCAGTCTCCACCTAAATTGAAAGATCCGGGGAGTTTTTCCATCCCCTGTCACATTGGCACCATTTTTATCGACAAAGCTTTATGTGATTTGGGTGCCGAGTGTAAGTGTCATGCCTCTTTCAATCTGTAAGTAAATCGAACATGGGTGAATTAAAATGTACTACCATTACTCGCAAATGGCCGACCGTTCGTGAAATACCCCTAGGTATATTTGAGGACGTTCCTGTTAGAGTAGGTAAATTCTTTATCCCTGTGGACTTTGTTATATTAGACATGGCCGAAGACACTCAAACACCCATTATCCTTGGGAGACCTTTCCTCCACACCTTTGGGGCGATTATAGATGTTAAGAGTGGGAAACTGACACTAACTGTGGGGGATGATAAGGTTATGTTTAGCCTAAACAATGCCCCTAAAAGCCCAATGGTAGAGGAATCATGTTATGGTGTTGATGTTATCGATGAACCGATCCATGATTGCATGCCTCATTCCCCCTCCCGTGATACTTCAAATGATGTGCTTGTCTTAGAGCCTATTGCAGGTGATGAACATTTTCTAACGGTCTTACAGACTCATAAAAAGACCATTGGCTATAGCACTGATAACTTGACAGGAATACGCCCTGACTTTAATGAGCATCGCATTCATCTACATGAGGGCCACCACACTAGCATTACAGTCCAACGCTGGTTGCAAGCGGTGGTACAACATGCGGCAACTAAACTGCTCGATCCCGGCTGATGGGCAGCTGATGTCCATGTCCCTTTCCTTCCCCTTGTTGCAATGAGGCCATTGCCAAGTTCAGCTTGGGGGAGGATTTCTGTAAGTAATAGTATTGTTTTTCTTTTTGTTTTTACTGCTTTTTAGGTTAGTTAAGTTTGTTTAATTGCTTTGAAAAAATGAAAAATCACAAAAAAATGAAATATTGGTAATAAAAAAACACAAAAATACGAGTTGAATACGAACATATTGATTGCTTCCCTGTGCCCCGAACTTTGTTTTGAAAAACGATTTAACTCTTTATACTGGATAGTTGGGCATTTGTGATTGAGATGTTGTGATGTGATATCTGATTGCCTTGTGGTGGGGCGCGGATGTGTCGTTGTGCACCGCACCCGGCCAAAGATAATATTTCTCCTACTCTCTTTTACACTAAACTAGTATAATGGAAGTAAGGGTCGTATCCACAGGGAAACAGGGACGAGTTCTATATTTAGCGTGCGTTAATACCTAGATTAAACTAAGGGCCGAGAAACCTAATAATAAGGGGGGTTTTCAAAGAGTTGCTATTAGACTACAACTAACTAGCATATAAATAAAATGAGAAATCAATATAGGAAGATCTTGAATCCGATTAACATCCACTTCAATTCATTATCGATCCTTGAACCTCCACTCTAATTATTTCCATAATTATCCATTCGTCGAGAATTAATCTCGCGTTCTCCTTATTCCTAGTTGAATAGCACGATCGGCGTGACTATAAAACCCTAACTAAAGGATAACCTAGTCCGATCGGCGTCTAAGTTCAATCCAATAGCAGCAATAAACACAGAGAACCAACAGACCTGCTAACGTCATACACGCGATAAACATTCAACAGTTGATTCAATTTCCCCAAGAAATAACCAAGACGATCTGCATCTAAGTTACTTCATAGTTTGCTACCAATTGATAAAAGAATAAAACAATCCGATTCTATTCTTAAATCTAGCATTAGATTAATTACACAATCAAACTAGTAACGTTCCTAGCATAATTATGCAAAAACCATAGAAAGCAATCATAGAAATTAAACCATAATCAAAGAAACTAAATAGAGAGGAAAGATCTCACAATAATGCTTGAAGCTTCATATTAATCTCGTTCAAGAACAGTTCAAGCTACAATCGGCATAGCATAAGCCGATTCCATAATTGAAATCTACGAAAACTAAACTAGAAAATAAAAACTAAAAAGAGAAGATAAGAAGAGAAGAATGGAGTGTTGGATATTCTCTCCCCTCAAGTGTGTGTGTGTGTTTTGGACCAAAAACAAAGTTTAGTATTTATACTAAGGCTCAAAAGTCAGCCGACAATTACACCGACCTAGGGGTCGCGAGGTGCGGTACAGGTCGCACCGTGCGATGAGCTACTGCCTTCGCAACGAGCTGAAGAGCTGGGCAAAACCAAGAGGTCGCACCGTGCGAGGGAGCTCGCGAGGTGCGAGCAAGGCAGGTCGCGAGGTGCGACCTAGCTCGCGTGGTGCGAGCTGGGCTTGCCTGCTGCCGAGCGCTGGGCGAGCGCTGGGCTGGCGAGGTGCGATCACTGGGCGTGCATGCTGCTGGGCGCTGAGCGATGATGCTTGGGCGAGGCCGGCTGGGCGAGCACGGGCCGGGCGATGTGCGAGCGCCGGGCGTGCATGCTTTGGATGGGCGTGGCTTGGGCTTGCGGTGCTCACGAGAGCTTGGCTTGGCGAGCTTGTCGTGATGCTTAGGCTTGCGGTGATGCTTGGGCTTTGCTCGGCTCAAATGCACTTCACCTTGGAAGCTCGGAATACATGACGTTAACACAAATTATCTCGCAAAACTCCGAACTTCCGCTAAGAGTTAAATAAAACACGAATGTTAACAATTACAATCAAACCCTTAGCAAAGTGCACCCAAAGTTACGTAAATACTACGTGTAACTTGAGCATATCAAATACCCCCACACTTGAACTTTACTCGACCTCGAGTAAAGTCAAAATGAGGATCTCCAAATAAATCATCACCCAAGCTAACGACACCAACCTACACTCCCCACCAACTACATCATCATCATCACATCTTAATGAAATACGCTCAAAACCTAAACGTAAGGGATAATGACTCCCCCACACTTAGATTCAAGCTCACCCGAAATATATAAAGACGTAACAACAACAATAACCAAAGAACGCCAACAAACATCAAAATGTCGGCTCATGACACACTAAACTATCGGCTCTCCCAAACCTCCAAAAGATGATCTAAAACTACTACTACTACAACTAACTTAGAATAGCAAGCCATGGAACAAAGACAAAAAGGGATAAATTCCATGCTTACTCCCAAAAACAAACAGTTAACCAAAAGAATGTGAAAGCCAACATAAATCTTCACAAAATCAAGGATGAAATAACCAACCCAACCCGAAAACGCTTTCCACCTTATGACAACATCTCCGGCAAATGAGTTTTCAAAGTACAAAATTCTCTCTTAATCTCTCATTTTGCCTAGGAGCCCTTTCGGGTTTTCATCCTAGCTTCTCATTTTTTCATTTTTTTTTTTTCATCTCTTCTTTTTTCCGGCTCACAAAACTCACCCGCTCAACTAGCTCTTTTTTGCATAGGCCGCCCTTTCGGGTTTTCGACCTATCCGAGCCCCCCATTTTCGCCCGAGTCGCCCGCCCTTGCGGGTTTTCAACTCAGCGGGATTCTTTTCATCACTTTTTTTTTATTTATTTTTTTTATAAAGTAATATATACAACATAGATACATGAGAATGAGAATACCCTCCCCCCTACTTAAACTACACATTGTCCTCAATGTGTCGACAATTAAAAGAAAAAGTAAATTGAAAATGGGGGGGAAATTTGAAAATCGAAGATCGAATTCTCAAAACTCATGAAAAGCAATCCGTCAAACTCAACTTTCTTAACAACACCAACTCAAATCTCACAACTCAACTCACAACCCTCTCCCTCGAATCACTCAAACAAATGACAAATTCAAATTTTGTTTAGATTTTTGCGATTTGCTCCTAGCTTAAGAGATCGAAAAGATACATTAACAATCTCAACCCTCTAGTTGTACCAACTCCTAGCTATTGAAGTCCTCCCAACGGATTTTCTTTTGCGGATTTTGGTTACAAGTGAATTAAGATTGGTTGTGGATCTTTTTAGTGGTTGGGCGGTGGGTGAAAGGAAATTTGTTGTGGTGGTGGAAATTTGATGAGAAATAAAGAAAAAGAAAGAAAATAAAAGGGATCTCGGGTTGCCTCCCGAGAAGCGCTGTTGTTTAAAGTCGTTAGCTCGACTTAGTACCTTGAGCTCAAAAATTGGGCTTGTGCTCCATATGTGACAATGGAGGCGCCATGTCAACCTCCAATTCGAGTACCGCAAAACAAACCGAGAAGAACTCTTGCAATGCATCGTTAGTGGTACAGTTTCAAAACAAGGTGGTAAATCAGGAGGCTTTTTCCGCTCTTTCAACTCCGGCACCATAACCTGCATGTTAGTAGGAGATGCACAATCCTCAACCAAGACATCATCAACATTCATCGACTCATCAACCTCGCTCAATATCAAGAACATCATGCAAAACAGAGTCAACAATGTTAATAGAGCAAAGAGGGTTTTCATCCTTAATCAAAGGCTTAGAATCATTGATTTTAAACGCCTCTACCTTTCCCTCGAATTCCATGGTCAAAGAACCAGCGCAAACATCAATTTTAGTGCAAGATGTTTTCAAGAAAGGTCGCCCCAAAAGGATGGGGGCGGCATGCTTATCAGGTTCCATCTCCAAAACATAAAAATCAGCAGGAAATTGCAATTTCCCAACCTTAACTAACACATCCTCTAATTTACCCCTAGGATAAACATTGGATCTATCAGCTAATTGAATCACCACACCGGTTTCATGCAAATTGCCAAGTTTCAAAGACTTATATAATGAATATGGAATCACATTAATTGACGCACCTAAGTCTAACATGGCTTTAGGAAACATGGCGTCACCTATAGTACATGGGATGGTAAACATGCCTGGGTCATTGCACTTTTGAGGTAATTTCTTTTGAAAGATAGCAGAGACATGCTCGCTAGCCTTCACTTTTTGCACTCCCTTTTGTTTTTGCTTTCTTTTCGAAGTACACAATTCTTTAAGGAACTTAGCAAACCTAGGTACTTGATTTAAAGCATCAAAAAGGGGAATGTTTACCTCACATTTACGAAAGATTTCGTAAATGTCATTGTTGCGCTCCGCATTGCGGGTTTCTCTCAATGCCTCGGGAAATGGTGGCTCGGGTTCATATGGTTGAGGAGGTGATTTTTGGACTTTCTCCTCTTGTTGAGGTGGCAATGATTTACAATATGTTGTCGGTTCATGCTCGATCACCTCTTCCACTATCTCTTTATCTCGAACCACCAACCTCTCTTTGCTTGCGGTTTCCGCTCCACTCCTCAATGTGATGGCACTCACGTTCATTTTAGGGTTGAGTTCTATTTGGGATGGAAACCTCACCGAATCCCTAGCCTCTAACATGGTTACTGACTCCCGCAATTTGGCTTACTTGGCTCTCCAAGTTCTTGATGCTCGAACGGGTCTCCTCCCGAAACCGAACCATATTTCCCCGCATGTTAGTAACATTTTTAGTTAAAGCATTAATCATATCCTCTCGTAGACATGCTGGTACTCGGTCCTCGTGATTGGCCTTGCGGCCGAAAATATGGAGCTCCTTGCTCCGGTGCCCTCGAATAAGGAGGTGGTGGGCGGTTATACCGCCGTGTGGCCGCCTTTGGTTCCTCGATGAGTTCCCGTACCTCAAATTAGGATGATCTCGCCATCCCGGATTGTGGGTACCAGAATATGGATCATATCTTTTCGGAAACCTTGGCCCCGAAAATCGGCCGCCTTAACCTCTTCACTCGGTTCTTGTAGATGAGGGCAAAGATCGGTTGGATGATGTGAAGAGCAAATGCCACAAGCCTTCACTTGGTGAGTTTTCTCTTTCACTATGAATTCTCGCATCACGGATGTGAGAGCTTGCACTCGATCTTCCAACTTAGAAGAACTAGAACCCTCGGCGACCACACGTCGAGTTCCGCACCTTCTACTAAAGCGCCTCGAGCTTTCAAAGAAGCTCATTTAACGGTTCTTTAGCAGTGAGCGCAATTTTATTCACAATGGATCCACCACTTGCTGCATTAACCATCCTAGCATCCTCATCACATAAGCCATTATAGAAGTATAGCACCAAATCTTCCTCTCGAATAACCGTGGTATGGACAAGCTAGCACATAATTTCTTAAACCTCTCCCAATACTCATAAAATGACTCATCACCCCGTTGCTCAATGTTACTTATCTCCTTCTTCAATGTAGATGATTTAGAAGTGGGAAAGTATTTCTCGAGAAAGCTCTTTTTCAATTGTGCCCAAGTGGTGATCTTTGTCGGCCGGAAGGTAGTACATCCAGTCCTTTCTTTGCGTCTTTTAGCGAAAAGGGGAAGGCTTTAAGCTTGATTCTCGTCTTTCGAAACTCCACTTGGTTTCATCTTCGCCGCATACCACATGAAACTCGACAAATGTTTATTTGGATCTTCACCATTTAGCCCATGGAATGAGGGAAGCAAATGTATCAACCCCGACTTTAGCTCAAATGTGTCCCCCACTTCCGGTTCCGGAAATGTGATACACAAAGGTTGTTGGTCAAGGTTAGGAGCAGTGAGCTCCTTTAAAGTGCGGTGCTCAATTCTAGGAGGCATCTCTTCTTCAAATTCAAGCGAAAAAGGGAGCTCTCTAAAGTCTTCACGCAATTCTCTTCTCAACCTGAAAACGGTTAGTTATAGATCTCGATCGTACTGCAAAGGTTCTTGGTTAGTAGCACTGGTATTAGCCATAAACAAAAACCATAAGCAATACAATCCAAAAGCATACACTAAATACAAACAAGTAACACCGTTCCCCGGCAACGGCGTCAAAATTTGGTGGGGCGCGGATGTGTCGTTGTGCACCGCACCCGGCCAAAGATAATATTTCTCCTACTCTCTTTTACACTAAACTAGTATAATGGAAGTTAGGGTCGTATCCACAGGGAAACAGGGACGAGTTCTATATTTAGCGTGCGTTAATACCTAGATTAAACTAAGGGCCGAGAAACCTAATAATAAGGGGGGTTTTCAAAGAGTTGCTATTAGACTACAACTAACTAGCATATAAATAAAATGAGAAATCAATATAGGAAGATCTTGAATCCGATTAACATCCACTTCAATTCATTATCGATCCTTGAACCTCCACTCTAATTATTTCCATAATTATCCATTGCTGAGAATTAATCTCGCGTTCTCCTTATTCCTAGTTGAATAGCACGATCAGCGTGACTATAAAACCCTAACTAAAGGATAACCTAGTCCGATCGGCGTCTAAGTTCAATCCAATAGCAGCAATAAACACAGAGAACCAACAGACCTGCTAACGTCATACAAGCGATAAACATTCAACAGTTGATTCAATTTCCCCAAGAAATAACCAAGACGATCTGCATCTAAGTTACTTCATAGTTTGCTACCAATTGATAAAAGAATAAAACAATCCGATTCTATTCTTAAATCTAGCATTAGATTAATTACACAATCAAACTAGTAATGTTCCTAGCATAATTATGCAAAAACCATAGAAAGCAATCATAGAAATTAAACCATAATCAAAGAAACTAAATAGAGAGGAAAGATCTCACAATAATGCTTGAAGCTTCATATTAATCTCGTTCAAGAACAGTTCAAGCTACAATCGGCATAGCATAAGCCGATTCCATAATTGAAATCTACGAAAACTAAACTAGAAAATAAAAACTAAAAAGAGAAGATAAGAAGAGAAGAATGGAGTGTTGGATATTCTCTCCCCTCAAGTGTGTGTGTGTGTGTTTTGGACCAAAAACAAAGTTTAGTATTTATACTAAGGCTCAAAAGTCAGCCGACAATTACACCGACCTAGGGGTCGCGAGGTGCGGTACAGGTCGTACCGTGCGATGAGCTACTGCCTTCGCAACGAGCTGAAGAGCTGGGCAAAACCAAGAGGTCGCACCGTGCGAGGGAGCTCGCGAGGTGCGAGCAAGGCAGGTCGCGAGGTGCGACCTAGCTCGCGTGGTGCGAGCCGAGCTTGCTCGCTGCCGAGCGCCGGGCGTGCTGTTGCGGAGCGGAGCGCCGGGCGAGCGCCTGGCCGGGCGAGGTGCGAGCACCGGGCGTGCATCTGCTGGGCGCCGAGCGATGATGCTTGGGCGAGGCCGCGGGCGAGCACCTTGGGCCGGGCGATGTGCGAGCGCCGGGCGTGCGCCTGGATGGGCGAGGCTTGGGCTTGCGGTGCTCACGAGAGCTTGGGTTGGCGAGCTTGTCGTGATGCTTAGGCTTGCGGTGATGCTTGGGCTTTGCTCGGCTCAAATGCACTTCACCTTGGAAGCTCGGAATACATGACATTAACACAAATTATCTCGCAAAACTCTGAACTTCCGCTAAGAGTTAAATAAAACACGAATGTTAACAATTACAATCAAACCATTAGCAAAGTGCACCCAAAGTTACGTAAATACTACGTGTAACTTGAGCGTATCACCTTGATCTTGAATGAATTTTGATGATAAAGTGCCTATTTTAACTGCATGCTTGAATTGGTTAGATTGTGAGGATTCATTCTAGCCCTCGGATTTATCTCTATATCCGGTCTATTCCTGTGTGTTAGTTCCTTGTAGCATTCTTATCTTGGTTTTGGCATTGTACTCGTTGATTTCTGGTAACTTTGGACATGTGCTGTGATAGAGGCGTTCATTTGTTTAATTTTTAAGCCTCAGAGTTGTTTAATGAATCATTTTCCCCCTAGCCCCGCTGAGCCTAATGACTTCTTTTTGGATCTATATTAAGCCACCTTACACACGTTGAGCCTTTACATTGACTATTGTCCCAAGCCTAGCTTGGGGGAGCATTTGTTAAGTTAATATCATATTGTGTGGTTGATTCCGTAGGGCGGTTGGAAAATAATGATATTTTGGTACAAAGAAAAGAAAGAGAAAGAAAAAAATAAAGTGAAAAATGATAGTGAAAAACTGAAAAATTTCTATGATCTTCACTTATTAACTTTCAAAAGTGTTGGAATATATGATGAAAGAGACAATTATTGGTTGGTTCGTGAAATTTCAGAGTTGGTTATTATCTTGGTTATGTTGTTGATGCCATGGGAGTTGTTTCGACCACACCTAGTCCTACTAGTGTTTTTTTTGCTCCCCTTTCTTGGCTTTTCCACCACATTCCCTAAATAATTTCCGTACCTTTACCCGAGCCCCATTACAACCCTGAGAAAGACCTTTTGAGCACATGTTTGATTGTTTATTGGAATAATACTGAGTCAATATGCCAAAGTTGAAGATTAAGTTTGTTATTTGAGTCGACCTGATTAGGATGAGCGATATTATACCTTTCTAAACACATGAGAGTGTGAGTGGAAAGGGCTATTATGGTTGGGTTGGTGAGCGATCGGGCACATATCTAGCCTGCCACAAAATTGAGAGGAGTGACACCTCGGTGAGCACCTTTTCAAGATTTGTATGATATGTAGGGCAGCTGCATTTGATGGTTTGCTTAAGTGATTGGTAGTCAGGTGATCTGAGCAACTGAACTTGAATTTTGCTTGCTTGAACGATTTTGAGTTGGAAATAATTGAGTTTAAAATTCCCTATCTAAGGGGTGAAGCAGTCCTATTCTTATTCATGTTGTGCTTTACTTGAGGACAAGCAAAGGTTTAGCTTGGGGGAGTTTGATGTTATGGTTTTATATAGAGTTTTTCCCCCTATATTTGAGCTAAAATGTGCATCAATGGTGCTCTTAGGAGCCATTTCACGCTAACTTTCTCCATCTAGTTGTGGCTTTCTGTTTTGTGATGATTTGTAGGTATTGGGGAGCTTTTTCCCTATTTTCTACTGCTTTACGTCTATCACAATCGAATGGAGAGGTTCGAAGGCATATATGATGAGTTCCGGGGTCCAGAGAATACTTTCCGAGGCCTTGGACAAAAGAAGAAGTGAATCCTTGGCGCCTGAAGCCAAGGAATAAAGACATGGTGTCTTACCCAATCTCATCGGGCTCCTGACGCCCGATCGGGCGTCCATCATCGCCAAAATGAAGTTCGTTGTGGGCCCGATCGGGCTTGATCCGCCCTGTCGTTGTTCGGTGTCCGGCCCGATCGGGCGAGATGGCCCGACACGATCTGGCGTGCTTACGTGCCTTACGTACTGTTGTGGATGTCTTGCGCGCTGATCCTTGGCGAAGTCCATCGCCCGACTTCATCGGGCGGCATGGCCCGACTCCATCGGGAGAGTGCCTTGCTGCTGCTGTGTGCGTCTTCGACGTCTTGCGCGCTGATCCTCGACTAGCCCGATAGCATCGGGCGACATAGCCCGACAGGATCGGGGGGTTTTCTATTCATGGAGAATGCTGCTGCGTTGAGCCCGATAGCATCGGGCTGACTTGGCCTGATCGGACGGCTGACTCCGCGCGCTCATTTAATGAATGTCGGGCTACTTAGTATAAATAGGAAAATCAGAACATCTTTGATTCATCTGGTTTTTAGTCCTTATTTTCTCATAGTTTCTCTCAAGAACCCTAGTTTTACTACTTTTCATTGTGGATTCAAGATCAAACCTGTGGATTATTCGCAAGTTCAATATAGTTCTTCAATTTGGTAATCTTCTTTATTGCTCTCTCTATTATTGATTAGATTGATTTCTTAATTATTTGCAATAGTTGAAAGTATGAATTTTTACATGGATTTTGTTATTGTGTTCTCAAGCATGAGTGAGTAGTTTTATTTCTAGGATTGTGGGGATCTATGTATGCAATGAGGGATTGATAGATTAGTATAATTATCCTTTATTTCAATTGTTTCCTGTGATTGAATCGTTCATGCTAGATTTATGAAATAGGCCTAATTTGTATTTCTATATATTATCGCAATATTGAATCTGCTTCGAGAGGAGAGATTTCGTATAGGCTTTCAATCATTAGGCATAGTGATCCTTGACCATGCGAGAGCGGCTAGGTGATCTTTGAGGGAGGTAATGTTCGAGAGAAATTACATGTGCCCTAGATAAATTGACTTATTGGGTGATTATTATTCGTCTCTGATTTCCCAAATTGTATGCATAGTGATCCATAGTCGTAGTTCTTTATTAATTGATTCTTACCTTCATATTTAGTTCTGTCATTTGCCTATTAGTTTAGTCACACACCCATTTTCAACTGATTTAGTTAGTATAATATTAGAATTCAGATACAATAATATAACTTTCTCCCTGTGGATTCGATCCTGACTTCCTTGACTACTTGTTAGTGGACCTTAGGTTATTTTTGATAAGGTGATACGACTTTAGCCTGTCAATCGCCGTAATTGATGGTTATTCAAGGTTTAAGATAATCACTCTAATTAGTGATTAAATGAGAAAAATAATCGTCCTAATTAACGATCATTAAGGTTTAACATAATCACTCTAATTAGTGATTAAATGGAGAGGGTTAAGTTAATCACCTTAATTAGTGATTAACCAAGGTTTAAGATAATCACTCTAATTAGTGATTAAATATGATGAAAGGTTAAGCTATTTACCCTAATTAGTGATTAACCAAGGTTTAAGATAATCACTCTAATTAGTAATTAAATGAAAACTCGTCAAATTAATAAAGACGAGCATGATTATACTACAAATCATTTTATTAAACGGTGGTTGTAGTTATTGACTATGACTCACGGAAATTATATTTCTAAGCCGAAACCGCGTGATTAATACGCAAAAATGGAAGACTGTACAACGGAATGAAACACACGCTCCGGGACGAAACATGCATTTGATGAGGAACGCACTCCACAATGCATGATGGTTTTCGTTATTTTATTTCTTTTCAAAATCTTTATTTATCTGAAAAAAGGGTTCAAAATTTGGTGTCTACAGAATGCCCCACATTGGTCGAATTTTGGAGGAAATAATGGCCAATGTTTGAAAAGACACAAAATTTCGACAGAAAATTTCTTTTGAGATAACATATTCCCCATAGAAAGTAGTTATCATTAGTGCTATAATTCGCGTTGCTTTATGTAGAAAATCCCAATTAATTTTTCAAAACTGAAATTGCGACTTTATTGTCATCTTAGATAGAAAATCCCAATTAATTTTCTAAACATTTAAAAATGCGACTTTATCGTCGTCGTAAATAGAAAACCCCAATTAATTTTCTAAAATTTTAAATGTGACCATATTGTCGTCTTTAACTAGAAAATTCCAATTAATTTTCTAAAATTTGAAAATGCGACTTTATCATCGTCTTATATAGAAAACCCCAATTAATTTTCTAAAATTTGAAAAACGCGACTTTATTATCGTTTTAGATAGAAAATCCCAATTAATTTTCTAAAATTGAAAATGCGACTTTATCGTCGTCTTAAATAGAAAATCTTAATTAATTTTTCTAAAATTTTAAATGCGACTTTATTGTCATCTTAGATAGAAAATCTCAATTAATTTTCTAAAGTTTGAAAATGCGACTTTAACGTCGTCTTAGATAGAAAACCCCAATTAATTTCCTAAAATTTGAAAACGCGACTTTATTGTCGTCTTAGATAGAAAATCCCAATTAATTTTCTAAAATTGAAAATGCGACTTTATCATTGTCTTAAATAGAAAATCCCAATTAATTTTCTAAAATTTTAAATGTGACTTTATTGTCGCCTTAGATAGAAAATCCCAATTAATTTTCTAAAATTTGAAAACGCGACTTCAACATCGTCTTAGATAGAAAATCCCAATTAAATTTCTAAACATTGAAAACGCGACTTTATTGTCGTCTTTTTTTCTGTCTTATGAATTTGTCTTTTGTTAATGTGTGAGAGACTTCGACTATTAATAGGTTGACTCCAGTTTTTTTCTTTTTTTTTTTTTTTTTTTTTTTTACAGTTTTTTCATGGCCTTGATGACAAAAAAATTGTCAAATCACCATCACTTACTTTTTATGACTCCATGTGTTATTACGTCACGTTAAATTAGGACACTGTCAGGTTATGTCACCTAAAAGGGTTGTTCTAAGGTTATTACCCTCTAGATAAACTATGGTGGACCAATCATCATATGGAAATTTTTTTTTATCTATTTATGCCGAAATCTTTTAGAAAAATTTTCATGCATAATGCTTATTTACTTTATCGGAAAATGATGATCACTATATAAAATAGATTGATCAAGGTCATTATTTTGGATGATCATTAGGAAAAGGGATTGTATCAACGTTCTTAATTTATCATTGATTCAGTTTTTTTTTTTATGTTCGGGTTTAGCAAAAATGGTCATACCACAAATTCTTGGTCATTCGCCATGGTGAAGGATGCTCCTTATTATCCTATGGACAATACTCAAACTTATTATCCATGGCATGAATCATGGATGATCATCTTTTCATCTATAAAAGGGGTATGGTTCTTCATTTCCAAATGCACCACTTCCACTACTCCAATCTTTTCTCTAATTTTTCTTCTTTCACAAAAATGGTTCCTACTTATGAAGAAGCTAATGAAATGAAGAGTCGGGAGAAAAAACAACTCTCGGGGTCACAACGAATTTGGAGCAACCAAGGCAATCTTTTTCTTCTTCCCACTTCACTAAGGTTCTTATTTCTTTGCTTTCTCTTTCCATCTGTTATGACATGATTCACGCTGCTTTCCAATTTTGGGATGAAACTCGTCATGTCTTCCGCTTTAAAGACCCGGAGATTGTGCCTCTTGTTGTAGAGGTCGAAGGTTTGTTAGGCTTACCATCCAATGGTCTAGTTATTACACCTAGATCTCCTACAAGGATCTCGGGAGATTTATCAATAATTTTATATCATCCTGAAAATCTTCATGGAAACTACCTACAATATGGTGAGGTAATTCTTCTTAACTTATTATTGACTTTCCAATTTGGCACTTGACAGTTCTCTAATAATGCCAACTATAGGATTGCTAGAGAAAATGCTTGCATTCTTATGATTTTGGGAAGTACCCTCACTAAATGGTCTTTAAACACATGCCATGTTCGGTGTCTTTCACTTATTCCTCAAATTGTTAGTGGGGGTCGTCTTGGACCAATTATTTTGGGAGAAATGTTTCTTGGCTTAGATGAACTCAAAAGAAAACCCCAAAGTTTCGTGAAGGGATGTGTTATTAGAATAATTTTCTCTCATGAAACCCCACAAGAGTCTTACTTACAAAACTAATCATGTCCGGGAGAGTGGTCTTCTTCCTTCCTTCTATCAACTTAGCAAAAATAGTGGGTGGGAGGATTTTTTCTGCAGCAAGACATAAAGTAGGGCACAAACCACCTTGGCATTAGTGCAATTGTATTGCAATTCTGGTCGTAGAGGTGTAGAACTACCGGGGCTTTGCCAGGTCACTTTCTACCTTCCATGGAGGTGTTTAAGGCAAATTGGTTGGAGGCAACATCACATTCCTGCCCTCCAGGTTCTTCCACATTGTACCACTTATGAGGCTGATATGAGTGGTATTCAGAGAATGTTTACTATATGGCAGGGAGCTAAAACTATATCAGCGCTACCTAAGCCTCACTTTCCACTAATTGATGAAGACTACCTTCAATGGCTTCTGGCGGATATTGGTCAAGACAATGATTCAGACGGGCCTACCATGAATATGAGAAGGGTTTGAGAGATATAACATGTTGTGTTTTCCATGTTGTTTTTTTTTTTTTTTTTTTTTTTTTTTTTTTGAGTTTATAGGAAATGAAGGCTTTATGTCTTTTTATGTATGAAATGAAGTACCCCAGTTGGGATGAATAAAAAAGATATGTTTGTGAGAATTATCAGCTTGTGAGAAATTCAATATCAACACAATTCTAAACACGTACACACTTTAACATTAAATATGACATGCAAATCATAATTAATCAATCATATGACACATAAAAGCATAACATATAAACCTTAAAAAAAACACAAACATCCTTGCATATTTCATCATTTTTTTTTTCATTTTTTCCCTTTTTTTTTTTTTTTTTTTTTTTATCCTTTTTTATTTTGCAGACATTATATGAATATCTAGAAACACATAACATGTTTATTAAAAATAACCGGATAGGATACAAAATCCACAAACTGCTTGGTTACTCGACCATGACAATTACAATTACTTTGATGCCTATGCGTAATATTTCTTCAATTGATCAAGATTAGTGACATGGGTGAATTCATTCCCATCAAAATCCATTAGCTTTACCGCTCCAGCCGTGGTGACATGCTTGACTAGGAATGACCCAGACCAGTTAGGCTTGAATTTTCCCTGAGAATTATGCAATAGAGCTCTATTTTCCTTTAGGACGAGATCACCTTCTTGAATGTCTCTATCTCGAACCTTTTTGTTATATGCACGAGCAATTCTCCGTTGATAGAGTTGAATGTGGTGCAATGCTCGTAGTCGGCGCTCATCTGCAAATGTAAGCTCGTCATAACGAGTTTTATACCATTGGTCTTATGAGATTTCACTTTTTGCTATGACCCTGAGAGATTGTATCTCCACCTCAACCGGTAGGACTAGTTCCATCCCATAAACCGAAGAATATGGGGCTGAACCTGTTGGAGTCCTAATTGATATCTTATATCCCAAAAGGGCATATGGGATTTTGTCATGCCATTCCCTAGTTTTTTCAGTCATCTTGGCAATAATAGTCTTGATTGTCTTATTGGTTGCTTCCACCGCTCCATTTGTTTGGGGACGATAAGGTGAGGACGGATGATGCTTGATTGCATATTTTGCGAGAGTTGTCTTCAGATGACCCTCAAATGGTGATCCATTATCAGAGATGATTTCAAAAGGTATGCCATACCGACAGATAATGTTGTTAATCACAAATTTCGAGACTTGCTCTGCCCCTAGCTTTGAAATAGATGCAACTTCAACCCACTTCGAAAAGTAATCAATCGCTACAAGAATATATTGATGTCCATTTGAAGCCTTAGGATGAATTTGTCCGATTATGTCTATGCCCCAACTTGAAAATGGCCAAGGAGAAGTCATATTATGTAGTGACACAGGTGGCATATGATTGAGGTTAGCAAATATCTGACATTGCTTGCAGGGGCGGACAAAGCTGATGCAATCACCTTCTAGAGTACTCCAATAAAACCTGCTCATAAAGTTTTACGAGCCAGCTTCCTTCCGTTCATATGGGGTCCACATTCTCCTCCATGAACTTCTTCCATGATTGCTTGCTTTTCGCTATCATCAACGCAGAGTTGAAGAGTACCATCAAACCCTTTGTGATATAGTCTGCCTTTTAGTATGAGAAAATGAGCAGCTAATCTTTTGATAGCTATGCGGTCCTTCTTGCCACTTCCCTCTGGATATTGCATAGTTTCCAGAAAATTCTTGATATCCTTATACCAGACATAATCATCATCTTGTTGAGCCAGTGTGGAGACAATTTCTGCTACCGTCACGGTAGGTCCCTTCCTTTCTTCAATTAAAACTGACTGGATCTTTGTACCACTTTCCCATGTTAAATTAACAACGAGATTGGCTAAAGCATCAGTGAAACTATTTTGTTCCCGAGGAAGATGTTTGAAACTGATATCATCGAAATAAGGGATTAATTCTTAAAGGTACTATGTGTAAAGCTGAAGTCTCTCATCTCTAACCCTACAAATTCCTATTGTTTGAGATATGATGATATTAGAATCTCCATATACAGTGAGATGTCTTGCCCCAACTACCAAAGCGGCTTTTACTCCATGTATACATGCTTCATACTCAGTTGTATTGTTTGTTGTTGGGAAATCCAACTTGACAGTAAATGGAATATGGACTCCATCAGGATCTACTAACAAAACCCCTGCTCCATCAACTCTTCTATTAGAAGCTCCATCAAAATACATGCACCATTGTAGATTGTCAATGAAGCGTAAGTAATCATCAGGGAATGCATCATCATACTCATCTCCTGACACTGGTCCTTCCGCTAAGGCCTCATATATAGATGTTCCTTTAACAGAATTTCTAGCTGACACATTGAATATCAAACTCAAAAAGTATAGCATGCCATTTCGCCAATCTTTCACTGAGAATGGATTTCCCAAACAGATACTTGATTGGATCAAGTCTTGAGATCAGATAGGTGGTATGAGCTTGAAGGTGATGCCTCAAATTCTTCGTGGCATAGACCAAGGAAACACATGCTTTTTCCAATGGGGTATATCTTGTCTCATACTCCAGGAATTTCTTCCTGAGATAGTATATGGCAACTTCCTTCTTTGTTCCTTCTTGATATTGGGCTAAGAGAGCTCCCATAACCGTTTCTGTAATAGTGAGATACAAAATCAGAGGTTCTTCTGGTCTAGGTGGCATTAGAACAGGTTGATTTAAAAAATACTCTTTCATGGAATCAAAAGCTTCCTGACATTCCTCGTTGCACTCATGAGATGCCCCTTTTTCTGAGCAGCTTAAATATAGGTTCACATCTCATAGTGAGTTGTGAGATGAACCTGCTGATATATTGAATTATGCCGAGAAATCCTCTTACTTCTTTTTTAGTTTTTGGAGGAGGTAGCCCTTGAATAGCTTTTACCTTTTCCAGAGTCCACTTAATGTCGTCTTGACTGACAATGAATCCCAATAACTTCCCTGAAGTGACGCCAAACACACACTTTTGAGGGTTTAACCTTAGATTGTACTTCCTGATTCTTTCAAAAAAGGACCTCAGTGCAGGAATATGCCCCTCACGATCTTCACTTTTCACAATCATATCATCTACATAAACCTCCACAATTTCGTGGATGAGGTCACGAAGGATAGTGGTTGTAGCCCTTTGATATGTGGCTCCGGCATTCTTAAGACAAAAAGGCATAACTCGATAGCAGAAAGGGCCCCACGGAGTGATGAAAGACGTCTTTGTCATATCTTCTTGAGCCATGAGTATTTGATTATACCCTGAAAATCCATCCATGAAGGAAAACATTGCATGACCGGCCGTACTATCCACAAGAACATCAATGTGGGGTAGAGGAAAGCAATCTTTTGGTGATGCAGCATTCAAATCACGAAAATCAATGCATACCCGAACTCTTCCATCCTTTTTAGGTACGACCACTATATTGGCGAGCCAACTCGGATGAATTTGGCATCAAGTCAGTTTCGGATTTGTTTTTTTCACTTTCAGACTAATCTCTGGTTTCATTCGGCGGAGCTTTTGCTACTTAGTCTTGCTTTCAGGATGTAACGGAATGCGATGTTCCACAATTTCTCTATTAACACCAGGCATATCAGCATAAGACCATGCAAACACCACTAGTAGAAAAATGATAATTTGCGTCAGTCTATGTGCGTCGCACGCTAGAAGCACTGACGCAAATAGGCTATTTGCGTCGCAAATTAGAGAGCAAGCGACGCACAAAATGATAGCAGATGGGAGGTAGGGTCATTTGCGTCGAACGGGGTTGAGAACGCGACGCAGATGAGAAACATGATTTGCGTCGGACTCAGCTACAGTGCGACGCACATGGATGGATCCCATGATTTGCATCGCATGATAAGGTGATGCGACGCAAATCGTTTTCGTCTAATTGATGCCATTAAGTCATCTGCGTCGCACATAAAGGCTCATCCGACGCAGATGAGTTGGGCGCATAGAATTAGATAACAAAAGAAAAAACTGTTAGGTGCGTCGGATGGGCCTTAATGTCCGACGCAGATAACCTTATAATATTTAAAAGCCCATTTATCCTACTTCTCTTCAGCCGTTCCTTCAACTTCTCAACCCTAAATCTCTCATTCTCTCTCACCGGTTAATTCCCACCTCTTTCTCATCTCTCATCTTCATCTCTTTCTATCACTGTGAAATCTTCATCTCTTTCTATCACTGTAAAATCTTCATCTCAAACAACAGAGAAATCTTCATCTTGTGTTTAACATTCGCGATTTGACCAATCACCCTTACTATCACACATTTTGAGCAATGGCGTCAGATTGTTTCGATTCCTTGAGAACCCGATGATACTTCGCCGACGAAGACATTTTCGATCTCGTGATGTCTTTCGATTCCTCTCTCTTTCCCCAAAATTTCTAATTCTGTCGATTGTTTCCGATCTCCTTCATTAATTTCGGTAAGATCTTCGACTTTAATTCTATTTCTCTTGCCTCTTTTTGTTAATTTTGATTTTGGTAGAATTTTCAGCATCGTTTGGAAGCCCTAATTCGTCTATTTTTGTCTTTGATTTTTTTTGACAGAAATTGTAGTTGGTTAAGTTCTTTCAAGCTCCAATGATCATAAAAAAAAAGGAACACTCGGATTCTTCCCTTCGAATTTCAAGGAGATTTGTATCAGATTTTCAAGAAGTGTAGTGCAAAGTTGAAGAATGAGATTTTCAAGCAAGGTTCCAGAATTTAGGTTTAGTTTTCATTTTTTAGGAAGTTACTTACATTTTTTTTTTAGATCTGGTAAAATTGTAAGTTTCTAGTGTTGTAACCATATGTGTAAATTACATTTTTTTTAATGAAATTAAGTTCCTTTTTTATCTTATTCTTTCTCGATTTTCCTGTGTAAATTGTAGTTTTTGGAATATTTTTTTCTTTTTGAGATTTGATAAAACAAGAGTGAAAATCGTGGGTTGATAAGCTTTGTCAGTACAAAAGGAACCTCATGTGCGTCGCACATAGCGGTACATGCGACGCAAATGAAGTTCATCTGCGTCGCATGTACTGCTATGTGCGACGCACATGAGTGAGGCTGGGCTACTAGCTTGGCCATCTGCGTCGAACTTTGCTATTCATGCGACGCAGATGAGTCTAGTCATCTGCGTCGCATTGTAGCCAGGGTCCGACGCAGATAGCTTATCAACTGCGTCGCGTCACTGTCCGACGCAGATTCTGTATCCTGATCTGCGTCGAGGCCTGTGTCGTCGGACCCATGTCCGACGCAAATGGGCGCCTCGCATCCGACGCAAATCGTCTATTCTGTACTAGTGCACATCTACATACTCTTTTAACAATGCAATAAACACAGACTGTTCAGTTAGGGAGTGGGATGAACCTATTTTGACATCTTTTACAGCATTTTCTGTACCAATGTTAATTACAATAGATTCTTCCATGGGTTTTATATATGTTTCAGTTGTATCAAGTGATTCATCATTATTAAATTCACTGTCAGAAATAACATCTTGCATGCAAATGTACTTAGATAAAGGTTCACATTCAATTTCCTCACTATCAGAGTCTTCTGACTGGGTATGCAAAGTGGATTGGCTGGAAGATAAGCTATCAGTATGATATCCATCTGAAAGGGGTGAAAAGGTATTTTCATGAGATGGATGTGGATGATGGTTTCCTAAAAATATTTTTAATTCTATAGGTCCGTCTTTTGCCTGACACTCAATACTCCACTTATGTTCAATGCTTTCGCCAAAATGTATCATCAAAGACACCGGGTCAAAATCCCCTTCCTCAGTGGACTCGAAGTGAAAAGTTTCTTAAGGACTCCATGTTCCGGATTATCGATCCACCCGGTCATTTTTTTCTTTTTTTTGGACAAACTAACTTTTGATTAAGTCCAGATTTCTAGCCTCATTGAAGAACATCTCCGATCCCGGTAAAATCTTATGTTCCTTCCTACTAAGCCAAGGTTCTGGAAACTCATAGTACAACTCAGTATCTCCTTGCAGGATAAACTAACCATTGAGGGTAAAAGAAGGTTTTTTAATGTTGTGAGAAGTGCTGTCCGAATCATATCCTAATCCATGTCGATTTTGCTTGTCTACTATGGGGATTGGGTGTTTTATCCCTTTACCATCATGCCCTAATCTAGTTCCTTGAGTATAACCCATCTTCATCATGATTTGAAATCCTTTGGACAGAGGTTGCATGGCAATCCCTACAGGCTTTTTGACCGCATTTGTGGATATGGCTGAGGTGTTTGTTTTCTGATGGTAATTGGTCATCCGTAGAGAAGGGATAAATTTCTTATTTTTTGGACCTAAAGGTGGAGAAAAAAGAATTAAAAGAAAAGAAAAAAAAACTACATATTGCAGAATAAAGAAAATTTTCGAAAACGATTTCGCCATGTTTTGACTGGAATGGTCCACCTTTACGATTTTGGTTTATTTTTTATTTTTTATTTTGACTCTCTTGAACGATTTTACTGGCATTGGGGTTGAAAAAAAATGTTTTTCTTTTTCATTCTTCCATTACCTCTTTTAATATTGAACAAAGACAGAAAATATAAAGATTAGGGCCTGTATCCCCATTGATGTGTCAATTCAGCATTCTGAAATTGCTCCTGTGATGACTGGCATCTCGAATTCTGATCACATTGCCTGAAATACAATGGTTAATACATTTGAGTCGAACCCGAAGGCTGCCTACATATCCCCATTGCTCTCAGGTGCATTTTTTGGGGAATCAAACTCAGAGTAGTTCGTTTTTTTAAGGAACTAAAGTTTTTTATTTAATAAAGCAGCTGCACTCATATTAAGCTACCTACGTACCCGAGGTGTTACATAGGTGGTGGAGTTATCTCACAGTGCAAGTGTACGTAATAATGGGGATTCAAGTTGCACGTAGTTCTCTGATACTAACGAGCTGAAAGATTTTTTTATTCTTTTTCTTTTTCGATGGGCTAGCCCCCTATAGGACGTTTACCGAAGATTTTTTCCCTTCTATGAGATGATCAAGTAGCTTTGCGGTAGACAAGAGCTATGTTGGTTATTTACTTGATGCGATAGCTAGGAGCATGACATTGGTTTGTGCCGTGACCATACAACTGATATTATTGGCAGTACTTGTGGAGATTTGACCGTACAGGACCTGCTCCTGGGCATCTTGAAAGTGGATGAATTTGACCTTGCTCAACCAGTTTGAAAAATATATCGACTTGGGATTGTGGTCGTGGATGTGACAACACCTTCCTTGTAGGTACTTCTTTGTGGGTTGGACTAATGATGCGCTGATCAATCAGGCTTTGCACTTTGTAGTAAAGGTCATGGCAACGATCAGTTTCATGCCCAAATTGACGACAATAAGCGTAGAGTTTGCTCATGTCTGTTCCAGGAAGGGGTAAACAATGCACATGCGGTGGGATTTGATTGCCTCCGAAGATGATTATACACCATACTTAATGGTTCATCCATCTTACCATAAACCCTTGGATTTGCATTGGGACTTTCAAGACTTTCCAGGGGTCGTTTTTCTTGCAATTTCAAAGTATCGAAGTCAAAGCCATGATGCTCCATGTGGCTGAGGCCAGTTTACTTAATGGCAACCATGTGACGATAGTAGAAATCGTTTAGGTTCCGCAGTAATATAAGCATGAATTCTCGATCAGTAATAGGGACACGAAGCTGGGCGCGAATGTAAGCGCATCTTGAACAAAAGTGCGAGAAAGTTTCCAAGCCGTCTTGATGCAAAGTGACTAGCTTGAACTTCTTGACATCAGTCTATTTATGCTCGATAGCCCAATTTACAAAGGCTTGGCTCGCATTTTCCCAACTGGCTCTATCTATACAATCTGAAGAATATATAGTACCAGTCCAGAACTGGTCCTTCTAAACTCTTGTCAAAGAGCATGGGGTAATCTTCCTCTGATATGCCCCATGGGTGTAATGCATTCACAAAACCCACTAAGTGGACAATAGGATCACCGTTCCCATCAAATTTCCTGAACTGTGGTAATTCACGATAGTGATCTTCATGTAGATATCCTAGGAAGAGAATCAGTGACTCAGTGTGAACCTCTCGAATAGGGCATACTACATTAAAGTCTAGGTCAAAATTGTTAGTCCTAGATCTCTTCTTTGAGTCATTATCATCATCTTGAGGATTGCCAATCCAGGATTCTTCCGGTGCTTCAAATGATAGATTATGTGTGCCGATGCTTAGAGCTTCCACTTCTTCCTCGTCATCCTCACTATACTCTGGTTCTGTTTCTTCAGCACTTACATCTGGTGTGGCTGCTGGGACCTCATTCATCCATGAATTTTCAGGTGCTGCTAGAATACAGTGGATAGTGTAACCATCCAACCTAGTGCCCTCTACTTCGTTTGGATGCAATACCGATTTCCCGGTGTTGGAGATGGTCATGATTTCTGGATCACTAGAAATAGTCACAGCGCCCTAATAGGTGAGAAGCTTTACCTTCTGATGTAGAATAGAGGCTACTGCTCTATTTTCATGCAGCCATGGTCTTCCTAATAAGAGGTTGAAACATGCTTGAATGTCAATGACCATGAATTCCACCTTCCTTGCCACGAGACCACATTTAATGAGGAGGTTGATTAAACCCAGTACTTCTCTCTTGGCATTATCATATGCTCTGACCACCTGGTTAGATGGTACCATATCTTCTTTTGAATACCCAAGTCTTGTTAGCACACGTAGAAGGCAAACGTTGATTGCAGAGCCGTTGTCGATCAATACTCTGGTTATCTCCCATCCATTACAACGTATAGTGATGTGCAATGAGTTGTTGTGGTTGACATCATCAGGGAGATCATTGTCTATGAACATGAGAGTTCGATCTACCCCATGATTGAGCCTCACCATATGGTTAGGTGTTATGGAAGAGCTTATAGAGGCTTCATTGAGATGCTTTAGAACAACTGCCTTATGAGGCTGGGAACGCATTAACAATTTCCAGATGGAAACATTAGCATTTAGTTTTTTCATGCGCTTGATAGCATCATCTTCCTTGTTAATATCCTCTGTCATTGGCTCTTTGCCTTTTTCTTTCCTTCTTAATACCTCCAAAGGATTTTCATCCTCCAAATGGGATGGTTTAAAATGGTGACATGCTCTAGTCAAATGGGATATATCCACGTACTCCTCATCACTAAGATCATTGAGGCAGATGGGGGCGCCGATATGTATTTGGAGTAGTGAAGTGACCTCCAATGCTTTTCTCCAAAATTGTCAAGGCCGAAGAGGCATCTTCATCAGCATCAGAGTCCAAAATGAAGAAGGCCCCATCATAATATCAAGACACCATTTTAAATTTTTCTTGAGTGGAATAGTCATAGACCAGACACTTGTAACCTGCGGCTATTGGCATTTCATACATTTGAGGAACTGTCTTGCGAATTAACTGGATTGGATCGCATCCATTGGAAGCAGTAAAGATGACATTAATGGCAAATAAGGGTTTATGATTAGGAAGGGGTTTTTTTGTGAAGTTGGGTTGAGAATCGTTTGGTTTAGTGGAAGTAGATCCTAAGGAGAGTTTTCCATCATCCACGAGGTTTTGAATTTGATGCTTTAGAGTCGTGCAACTTTCAGTATTATGCCCCGGACTTTGGTGGTATTCACAGTTTTGGTTAGGGTCATAACCAGGGTAAGGATTTTTAGGAGGTGGACGTGGATTCAAGGGTTGAATGAGATTGGCCTTTTTTAGCTTGGAGAGAGCTTGTGAATAAGTCATTTTCAAAGGATAAAGTTCTTTTGTGGTCGCAACTGGAATGCGGAAGATGCGCCAATGGCATGGATCGCATTAGTGGTCTTAGGAGATGCTGAATCATTATTTGGATTTTGTTATTTCAAAACTTTGCATTATAAGTAGTGCCGCGAGTAGGTTCATCTTTCTTGATGTCCCCCGTTTTACAAGGTGTCCTCAACTAGAGTTTCCATAGCAATCAAAGCTTTGAAGGTCGGGAAATATTAGTATGCCATATGCTTCTGATAGACAGGAATAAGGTTCATCACAACCATTTGCAGTTGTTCCTCCTCATTAGGCCTACTCATCATTTTGGAGGCTTTGTTTCTCCACTGAGTGATGAATGAAGAAAATATCTCATTAAGGTTTTGAGAAGTGGTCTCCAGATTCCTTCTAGTAACATCAATTTCTTCATTATATTTGTACTGGTTTGAGAACTCTCTGACTATGTCAGCCTAAGTGGATTTCTTTGTGTTTTCAAGGTTGATGAACCAATGTCTTTGCAAGCACCATCTAAATATCGTTGAAAGAGTTGAGCCATCAAAGATTCTTCCACTCCCCAGTGACTCATTGCCCCTAAATACATTTAAAGGAAATTGGTGGGGCTACCAGTCCCATCAAACTTTGTCAGATTAGGGATCTTGAAACCATGAGGTAATCGTGCCTTTGGGAAAAGTGTTAACCTATGAATGTCCATCCACGGTTCAACCTTCGTCATGCCTTTTAAGATTTCCTTAAGCTTAACTACTTCTTCTTCGAGATTAGTGGACATTTCTCTCTCATTGTTCATAGGCTCAAGGTGGAAATGTGAAGCTACTTCCGACTCCGGAGGAGAAGGAGGAGGCACATGGGCGCTTTGGCGCATTATGCCCAACATAATTTGTTCAATATTATCCTGTCGGTCAAACATAGCTTGGACAAGTCCTCGGAGCTTAGTCATTGGATCAGGTGGAGGGATAGAGTTCGGTTGGTGCTCGTTGTTCGGAATTTCAGACATGTTGCTGAGATGTGTAGCCGAGAATACCGCTGGTGTAGACAAGGATGACAGTATTACTGACAGAGAACGTTCACTATGGTTAGAACTTTGGCGAATTAGCCTATATCTTGAGCGGGCCCAGACAGAGTTCCTGTGAAATGAGATGAAGAGTTAGCACAGAAGTTTGTCCAGACTTTGTTCTTCTTTTCTTCTTTTCTTTTTTTTTTTGGTGCAGGGAATGAAAGAAGTTATATCTTTGAAAATTATTTTTTTCTTTTAACCCCAATTCCAGTCATCATTTATTAAAAGGTGTGAGACCTTGACTTTATAATTTGTTTTGGATTTTTCATTACATTTTTTTTATTTGTTATTATTTTTTTAGACTTGGATCTTTTTATTTACATTTTAAACTTTCACCTTTTAGACTCATATTATTTCGGGATAATACACAAACATTTTTCAAAATTAATTTAATAATATCCTTCCATTTCCTGCTACTACAGAAATAAGAGAAAAGAGGTATAACGAGGCATGTGTCCTCATTTTGGCAAATATAATGCCCCAAATATCGTTCTTTTTTGTAGTGATCTGCATGTATTAATTGCTTCTAAGAGCTGAAACCATAAAAGAAAATAATAAATGCAAAAGGGGCCGCACCCGAAGGTTGCCTACGTATCTCCATGAGTGGATTTGGATTTGGGGAAGAAATTTTTCTTGTGATGATTTTTTTGAATGGAGAATCAGGCCCAACGTAGTTTTGATATATTGAAAATGAAATTTTACATAATTTTTCTTTTTTTTTTTTTGCAGCTGCACTCAGATAATGAGTTGCCTACGTACCCCTTTTAGTACATTACATAGTAGAGAAACTAAGATAGATGCATTACGACATTGAATTTTTTTTTCAGGAGATCAAGCCGCACGTAGCTCTACCTACAAAGTACAATATATAAAAGCAATAACTGATTCAAGTACTTCTCAAACTTTTTAGATTTCAGTTTGCCGGGCTCCAATTCATGTATTCTCCTGTTTGAATACATTTGTTCCACCTCTTAGGATTAGACTAATGTGAAGTACTTGGGTTCTTCTCAACCTTTTTCCGAATTCAGTTTGCTAGGCGCCAGGCCATGTATTCTCCTGTTTGAATACGTCTGTTCCACCTCTTAGGATTAGAGTAATTTGAAGTACCTGAAATGTACACACTAACAATGTTAGTCAATGACTGATGAATTTTCCATTATATGTGTTTTTAGCAGGAAATGGAAGAATCCCTTTTTTTTCGAAAACAATTATCCCTTTTTCACAATTTTTTTTTTATCTTTTATCTTTTCCTTTTTTAAAACAATTATCCATCTTGACACAAAAATTTTAGACTAGACTTCTCGTGTTTTAGATTATATGTTTTAATTACATTTTAATTCCTAACATGACACATTTTGAACTTGTGATTATGACTCTTTCTCCATTTTTTATTTTTAATCATTTTTTTATTTGGGGTCATATTTTCAAAACAGGACTTTTTTTTCTTTTTTCTAAAAAATCAATTTTGTTTTTGAAAAAGAATTATGAAGTAAATGTGAGCTTTTTTTTTTCCGAAAAGAGCACACAATTTTTTTACATGACACTTGTGATAAATAAACAAGAATACTCTTAATATTTCAATAATCATTTTGACAGCAATTCAGCTACACTTAATGATTACTGAAATATTGACCGACTGAAAATGGACTGAGGAATTTTTGAAAGTTTTTTTCACATTATTCAATAACTAAAATAAATAAAGGACATTTGTGCATTGATCCTTGTGTCCTAGAAGTCAACTAAAAGGTGATTCATTTAAGGAAAGATTATGTTAAAGTGGCCTCGAGTCACTTCCATTGTGTTCATCGAGGGTGGACGCTCCTTACAGAGCCGGTCGCAATAGCTCGCGGATGCAGGTTTTACGCCCTTAATTCATTAATTTGTCATTCTAAAATTATGACCCTTGCCAATAGACAGAGGTATCAGACCTAATAAGAAAATAGTTAAAAAGAGTGCATGTGTATGGATCGATAAGCTACCAAGCACACGTAAGTTTCACATAAGCATGCTATATACAAAAATTAAATTGTGAATAGCCATGATTAACTTTTTTTTTATTACTATATATACATATGGAAAATAACGCATTGTTCAGGTTTAAACCTCATATACTTCAAGTGGAAGTTCGTTCCACATTGAAGTCGCCAGCCTGTGGTATCCGATTTTTGACTGTCTTGATTAACGGTCTGAATTCCACGAAAGTCTCTCATTGGACTATGAGTTCTAGAAAACTTTGAAGTCGCCACCCTAATAATATCTGAATAGGGACAGATTTATTTAATAAATTATTTTAAAATCAATTTCAAGAAATATCATTTAAAACGATGATGACTTCATATGGATAAGCTTTTCTGAAAATTTGTCTTTCATACCATGAGATAGGGTTCGGGGTTTAGGTTAAGAGGTGCGAACGTCTGGAACTCGTCTTCTCTTCCGTTCTACTGAACGGGCTCTTACTAAATGCGTTATTTTCCATTTTAAAGTAATCATGGCTATTAAAAAGAAAGAAAATCACATAATTTGCACATATACACATCAACCATTTTTATTTAGGACCAATATATCATTTGAACATGGTAGGTTTGAGCACTGAAGTTGCACTACATACCAATCATTGCGGGATTGGAATCCACTGATGGATCAAAACCATCGTAGTTCGATCTTATGTCTCACCCTAAATGGCCAATTTCATTGGGGTAGAAAAAGGAAACATATTATGAATAACTCACCTTTTAGAATTAAACATATCTATTAGGAATAAGGTAATCACTCCAATTAGTGATTGAAATGAGATTAAGATAATCACCTTAATTAGTGATTAAATATGAAGGATTAAGATAACCACCTCAATTAGTGATTAAAGGAAGGAAAGATAATCACCTTAATTAGTGACTAAACTTAAGAGGAAAGATAATCACCTTGATTAGTGATTAACAATGAAGGTTAGGATGTAAACCCCCTAATTGATAATTATTCAAGGTTTAAGATAATCACTCTAATTAGTGATTAAATGAGAGAGATAATCGTCCTAATTAACGATTATTAAGGTTTAAGATAATCACTCTAATTAGTGATTAAATGAGAAAAATAATCGTCCTAATTAACGATCATCAAGGTTTAAGATAATCACTCTAATTAGTGATTAAATGGAGAGGGTTAAGTTAATCACCTTAATTAATGATTAACCAAAGTTTAAGATAATCACTCTAATTAGTGATTAAATATGATGAAAGGTTAAGCTAATCACCCTAATTAGTGATTAACCAAGGTTTAAGATAATCACTCTAATTAGTGATTAAATGAAGAGGATGAGTTAACCGCTCTAATTAGCGATTAATCGAGGATTGAAATAACCACCTTAATTAGTGATCACGTTTATGATTTTCAATAGGTCTTAGAAGTTTGCTTTCTAATTTGAAGGCTTTTGAGAAATAATCTTAACTGAAGATTATCAATTCATTTAGAGAGAAATGATCAATTTGAGATCAAATTTGAAGATTTGTGTTTGGCTAATTGGAATTTGGCCATTTAAAGTGAGACACGTGAAATGGCCTAAAATCAATTCGGATATTATAATTACCAATATAATTATGTCAAATTACATGATTAGTCCATTTGAAGATGGAAAACACCTTTTTAAAATGTAAGATGGATCATCATACAATTTAACTTAGTTAGATTTGCAATTTTTCCTCTTAATTAAGATTGGGCCATATGATTCATATACTATGATATATTGGCCCAACATGCAACATTTGTAACATTGGTTGCTCATTTTATTCAAAAGGATTGTGGAATTATTTTAGAAAATTATGCATAAACATCTCCATGTTTTTTCATGAATGAGTGATGTAATAACTATTTACAAAAAATTATTGTTATTATAACAATATGTACAAATCTATGATCTATACAAAATCTTCAATCTTGATCTTCACCATGAGGCTCCTTGATCTTCATCTCCTTGAATGGGCTTTGGAATTCTTGTTTATTTGTAAACTTGTGAAAATTAGAGATTAATTAACATCTTTGATTTTGATTTTTTTTATGACAATTTTTATTGATTTTTACTTACATGATAAAATGAGTCATTTTTAGGAGAAACTTAAAAAATCTCATGATTTTTAATTAACATTTTTGTATCAAGAAAATAATTTTTTTTTATGAAAATTGAGTTAATCACTTTATTTCATTTTCCAGATTGCACTTTTGTTCTTGTATTGACTTACAAAAATCATAACTTTCTGTAGAAAGCGTTAAATTGAGCATGTGATATATCTATGTATAGGTCAGTGAGTTCTTTATGTTGTGTTAAGATTTCATGAGTTTTTATTTCAAAATTTCATGAGCTTTCAGTGACAACTCGAATTATGGTGAATTTCATGCCAAAACTGGTCAAAATAGGACCTTTATCCAATTTGTTCTTTGAAATCCAACTTGATGAACTTATTTTGAAGTGAATTTTGGTATGAACGTTCTAGACACTTTGAAGAACTAGACTAGAAATTTCAGTTGAATTGGATACTGTTAACACCCTTTTTTATTTATTTTCTTAACTGAAGAGAAAATCAGTTTTATGGAATTTAGTGATTTACATGAACGGTTTTGTAAAAATGAGATAAAATTGTATGAAATTCATATGAACATGATTTTTAGGTTTTTGAAAAGATACTGATGTCTAACGCATGATTGTGTGCGCACACTCGAATCTTCTGGAAATAAATCCGGATTCTCCCCTCTTACACATGGGATTTGATTCTTATTCTCACTTCTTTTCATGATTCTTATTCCCTAACTAATGGATAAAGAATGTGATTAGTGGATAAAATATATTCTTATTCTTTATCCAATGAATAATGACTTGACCATCAAGAAACTGATGACTAAAATCCTGACGCCTAATCGCGACTCGCTGTTTTTAGTTTTTTCGAAAGACTACCTTAAGACAATTAACAAAAACTCGTCATATTAATAAAGACGAGCATGATTATACTAAAAATCATTTTATTAAACGGTGGTTGTAGTTATTAACTACGACTCACGGAAATTATATTTCTAAGCGAAAAACGTGATTAATACGCCAAAGTGGAAGACCCGTACAACTGAATAAAACTCGCGCTCTGGGACGAAACATGCATTTGACGGGGTGCGCGCTCCACAATGCATGACGATTTTTGTTATTTTATTTCTTTTCAAAAAAATTATTTATCTGAAAAAAGGGTTTAAAATTTGGTGTCTACATCACCACATATGCTATTTTTGCTAATCAAAACCTAAAGAACTGTTCTAATATTAATCAGATAATTTGGACAACCTGTTAGGTTCCCTTGTAATTTTGTTTGCCAAATAACATATCACTAAAAAATAGTGTTTTATGTGTTTCCTGAACCAACCTATACTAAATTATTTTAGGGTGCACGAAAATACTATTTGGTTATTCTATTGCATAAAAATTGACATGAATCGATATTTAGTAGAGGCCAGCATAATGTGGTTCATTATGACCGTATTTGTACCCTCACCCCCGAACTCAATTTTTGGTTCATTGACCATCTATGGGGTCAGGATAGGGAAATCTACATTGGATAAGTCCCTAATTTGTCCCTACGGTTTCCGAATATCGAATTAGGTTTATGAGTCTTCCTATAAAGACTTGTTGACGACTTCGAAAACATTTTCAATAAAACCTTAACAATGGGGTAGTCAAACACGCTCACACCGAGTAGGCGAAACAAAAACACGCCTACAATTTGGCAACATCACAGGGGAGGATTTTTAAAAAATTTGTTTTTTTTAAATGAATGGTGAAACTCGAAAAATACGATTCATACTCTTTTTATGCTTTAGAATGACATTACAGTTTTGCATATGCATGGCTATTGTTTGAGATGCCATAAGGACAATCTACCTTGCCTCATTAGCGCATGTTCTATGCGTGAGGCCACCCCCGAGGGATTTGCGCTTTGTCCTTCCAAAAAGCTTTATGAGTGATTATGTTGGATCTTAGTCATAAGCAAACCTACCCAACCATGGCATTGTTCTCTTGTTCTTGACTTGGGAACTGGAGTGCGTCTTACACGCGGCCACCTCTTTAAGTAAAGGTACGAAGCGTGGGATCAATCTCTTAGTCATGGACCCTTTTCAGGCTTAACCTAACCCTGACCATAGTTTAAACATAGAACTGGACTTTAGGTTGGAACTTTTGCATCCACGTTATATGACATTTGCTTGTGATTGCAATTTTGCCTGTTATTAACTTGTCGAATTGTCATTATTATGTGTCGTGCCTAAAAATCGCGTCTAAATAACAAATAAAAGATCGTCAATTGGCTAAAACCTCGCCTAAATCCCCGAAAAACATGTCGGGAAGTAGTGCGCCAAGCGCATTAAGTCTGTACATCGCATGTTTTTATCAATTTAGTCGTCGTGGTGGTCAATCCTATGTTCGGTCAGTCTACATTCGTGTAAAAGCATGGTCATTCTTGGGGTCCCACCTAATTAAAAAAAATCAGTCTTTTCATGCAAGGTCGAGTCTTCCTAAAAAAAAGTGCATCTAGAAAAGTGGTCATGGTAGAGTTAGTATTGTCATGCATGTATACATTCTCCTTGCTACCCAACTAATCTTCCCTATCAATCCTACCTAATCATATTTAACTAATTTCAAAAAACTTACATTGTTTCAAAATCAATCCTACACCCATGTCTATTCTACCTTTTTCAAAAGCATTTACTAAATCACACCATCATACAAGGCATATTAAAAAAAAAAATTCAAAATCAATCCATCATCTTTTCCTAATAAAAGATAAAAACAAGGGGTTCCTTTAAAAAAATGAATTTCGAAAATTCTAAGCCTAGTCCAAACACCTTCATCCAATACAATCTAATCAATCCAATTAATCCAATCCATTTGCATTCATTTTTAGGCCTATATGCATTGGAGTCCATTTTGCATTTATATTAGGTCCATCTAAATTTGAGTCCATACATTCACTAGCATTAGAGTCGACCTTAGGCCCATATAAGTCTAGTTCATGTCAAAATCTAGGCTCATTTGCATCTTTATGTGAAGTCCAATACAAGTCTATTCCTAGTCCATTCCAATCTAATCCAATTCAAAGCATAGGTCCATTTAGGCCCAATTCATTCCCTAGGTCTAGTTTGCATTTCCATGAAAACCCTAGTTAAGTCTTCGGATTCATTCCCTAGGTCTAGTTTGCATTTCTGTGTAAACCCTAGTTAAGACTTCAGACTATAAAAGTTCCCTAGTTCTAGTTTGCATTTCTATGTAAACCCTAGTTAAGTCTTTGGACTATAAAAGTTCCCTAGGTCTAGTTTGCATTTTTAAGTAAACCCTAGTTAAGTCTTTGGACTATAAAAGTTCCCTAGGTCTAGTTTGCATTTCTATGTAAACCCTAGTTGACTCTTCGGACTATAAAAGTTCCCTATGTCTAGTTTTGCATTTCCATGTAAACCCTAGTTAAGTCTTCAGACTATAAAAGTCCATTCCCTAGGTCTAGTTTGCATCTCTATGTAAACCCAAGTTAAGTCTTCAGCCAATAAAAGTTCATTGCCTAGGTCTAGTTTGCATCTCTATGTGAACCCTAGTCAAGTCTTCGGACTATAAAGCCCAATCCTAGGTCTAGTTTGCATCTACATGTAAGGCCTAGTTAAGTCCTCTGACTATAAAAGATCAGTTCATACCCTAGTCTGCTTGCTCTCCTGTAAGTTCAAAGGCGAGTCAGTCTACTTGCATAGTCCACTCAAGTCCATATCTGCATATGCATATAGTTAGGCCCATGTCAGCATCATGGTCAAATCCATACTAGTCCAAACCCCATAATCATTTCTTATCCTCCATTTCAAATGCATTTCCCATTTTCATTCCTCATTTCCATTTCCACTTCCATTTCTCATCTCCCATTTCCCATTTCTCCATTCTCATTTCCATTTCTCATTTCGAAATTCATTTCTCAAAATTTACGAGGTCCTTTCAATTTCTGTTCAGGACAGGTCGTGAGATTATAACTTGGGAACGTCCGATTGAGAGGATATAGGGTCAACGTTTTTCGAAACTTCTAAATCATCATCCGAGATGAGAGACACTTCTAAACAACTCAATGCAATCATGGCTTAGCTCCAACTGATGAACTCTCGTCTTGAGGGACAAGACAAAGAGAACAAAGCGCTTAGAGAAAAGCTGATAACTGAGGAAGAAGAGCGTGATAACACCCCACCACCGCCACCTCCTATCAAGTCCGAGACAGATTTGAGATTCGAAAAACTCGAGCAATTGATCCAGTCAATTCCTGCACTCGAGAGTCAGGCTCATGGCCATGACATCATTGATCCTGAACTGAGGGAAAAGCTTCCTAAATAGGTTGCATTAGGTGACCTCCCAAAATTCAAGGGGGTCAAAGACCCATATGATCATTTGAGAGATTTCTCCATTTCTATGGCTCTCAAAGGCATGAGCAAGGAGCTGTTTGCTTAGATCTTTCCTTTGACCTTGGATGCACATCCATCCAAGTGGTTCAGATCACTAAACAAGACCAAGCTGAATGACTGGGACTACATCAAAGAAGAGTTTCGCAAGCAATCAGCTTCCCATTGGTCTTCGTGAGTCGGAGTTAACTAAACAAAACTCCAACGAAAATTTTGTCACCTTCCGTAAAAGATGGATGGAAAAGGCCGCACAAATGACTAACAGGCCATCTGAAGAGGACCAAGTCTGAATGGTGATCCGTAATCTGCAGTCTAAGTACGGAGAACACATCAAATTCCAACCCATAGAGTCTTTCACGAAGCTCTATAAAGTAGGCCTACTGATCGAAGAAGAGGTGCAAGCCAATAAGAACAAAGGGTTCCAATAACAACGACTCTTTCAAGAAGAGTAACAACAACCCCTTTGGCTCCAAAAACAACGACGTCAATGCCCTAACTATTGAAAAGAGAGGTTATCAAAAGCCTCAAAGAACCTTCACTCCCCTAGCCATGACTTTAGAAGAAGCTTTCAATAGGCTTAATCAAAGATGAGCAATTTACCCTATTGGTCCTACTCCAAACCCTGCACCTGAGAATAGGTCCAAGAAGTGGAACCCTAATGCTTACTGCAAATATCACCAAGTAAATGGACAACATCTGTGTGTTGGGCCTTAAAGAATGCTCTACTAGATATGGTTGAAGATGGTAGACTACCAATTCCACCTACATCAAAAGTCATCAACAATAGCAACCCCTCGGGCACTACTTAAATAATGTCGAGGAATAATCTTTTAACGCTAGTTTTCTATGTTGAGTCGGAGAGTCCCCCCCCTACCTTCTTCAATTTCTTTCCTGTCGAGTCTATGTCCTTTCGGACTTTAATATTTATAAGCCTTGTTCCATTTTATTTCTAATCAATAAAATAATCGCATTTTCATTTTCATTGGCCTTCCAACATTTTATTTATGCTTTTAATTCAATGATGAAACTTAAATCACCTAATGATCTTGACTAATTAAAAAAAATCTGAAAATTTTAAAAAATAATAAATGGACATACTTTGGACTAAGAGTTATTTCCCTCTTTCTCCATCATCTATAAACCATTCTCATCCATGCAATCCAAAAAAATAATCCCTCCATTAACCAAAGCTCCACAAATAACCTTCAAAGCCTTCCAATACTCATAATTAATAGTTTGTGTGCAATCCTTACTATATAATAAAAAATATCAATGCCAGGATAAAATAAAAAAAAATCAAAATGTGAAAAAAAGAGCAAAAGAAAACGCACAGGACAAAAAGAAAAAAATGCATAAAGAAAAAGCCAAAGGCAAAGAAATAAAAAGTCAAGCTAGGGGGCTTGCATACAAGTTCTACCCCTCATTCAAATCCTTTAATCCATCAAAACCTTAATCCCTATAATTTAAATCCATGATCCTTAGCTTAGCCTATCTAATTAAACCTTCATCAAAACCTCAAGCCTTAAACATTTCAACCCTAACTCCTTTTTCAAGGTATGTCTAAGCCCGCTAGGTTTAAAACCCAAAAGGGAGGCCTAGGCAAAAGTTAGGGCACAAAAAAAAAAAAAAAAAATCAGGTCCAGAACTATGAATGGTCTGATTCCGCAAGGATACGTAGGAATCCTCATCTCGAGGTTCGACCATTTCAATAAAATAAATTAGTCAAAGTCTAATGATTTGACTTTCTAGAATTGAGGAGTATATTCTTTCTAGATCCCAACATAGACTCGAGTCTGAACCTAGCTACGTCAAAGCCTTTTCCCACCTACATTCATTTAAGTTACAAATTTAAACTTTTTATTTTCAATCCTAAGCTCTCCTTGTCCCTGAAGGACTTTCCGACAATTCCATGATTTCTGGCGATATTTGACTTTGCCTAAATCAACTTCCCAAAGAACAATCCCCAATGAAGAACTTACAACGCCCAACACAGATCAACTACATTCCAATCAAGGCTCATAGTGCCTAATTTAAGACAAGCTTACCCAAAGTGGGGGCTTCCTATATGTGGTGGTTCCTCCAAATTAAATCAAACTCCCGAAAAGTTGTAATCTGCGGATCTCATTTACGGACCCCACTTATTTACTAAAAAAGTTTTTGAAAATCTATCTATTCATTTCTAATCATTCTATCTCTCTACATATCCAGATCTCCTAGCCATGCAAAACCCTAACCTTGCGTTTCATTTCATACATCCTAGTCTTGCGTAACTCTAACCTTGCATGATGTGTCATCTTCCTTAGCTTTGCATAACCTTAATCCTTGCATAGCGTCTCATGCATCCTTAGAGAGTCTAAGTTTGCATTTTTGCATCATTATGTGCTTTATGTGAGTTGTTTGCACCTATCAGCCAACATCTTTTCCTGTAGGTAATCAAATTGCTTGTAGTTATTGTTTGCATACTAATTTTGTTTTGCAGAGACCGGCGTATATAGATCAGTTCTAAATAGCAGAGCGTTTAGAATCGTTCTCCTTCCCGACACCGTATACTTTGACTATTGGTTTCCTGAACCTCAGTCAAAATGGGAGCTTCTATAGACACATAATCGTGTCTCCCCATTAAGGGCCCAATGTTGAAACATACTGCGATCTTAATTGGTCCGACTCAAGGGCAGAGTGGTCCGAAGAGCCAAACTATTTATTAAAAGTGTTAAAGCGTATTTTAATAATTCTAAAGCCGTATTTTGAGCCCAACTCTTTGAAAAAGTCCATTTAATTATTCATTGATAATTAATTGTTTTATTTAAATAAAATAAATATTTTCAAAGATATTTTTATAATTAAAATCGGATTTTTTCCCGTAAAATCAGATTTTCGGAATTAAAAGATAAAAGAAAATCATCAAAACGTGTTTTTATCAAAAAGCTGTGAAAACGTGTCAAAAGCAAGGCTGTGCGCTTAGCGGACCAACGTGCGCCGAGCGCACCGTAATGCGTCAAGTGCACGAGCCTGACACGTAGACCTCGTCACAAAGAGTCCTGCACCTAGCGCACACTCTGTGCGACACGCAGCCTGTCGTTTCTATCTTTTTAAAAACGCGTACCACGTGTACGCTGTTTATTGGTCATGCCGCGTCTAGCGCGCCAATATGCGCCTGACACATGTGATTGTGCGTCACACATCCACTTGCGCCTGGTGCAGCTAACGCGTGAAGCGCAATTTCCTTTTTCCTATAAAAACTCTTCGATTTTCAGAATTAAATACGGATTTCCATACTTTAACACTTGACTTTTACATACTTCGACGACATACTTTACGAAACTCTCTACAAAAATTTTCTGACAAAACACATACAAACACATTCAAATCTACGTATACATTCATATTTTCAGACTTCACGATTGCTCGCCCCGAAGGTTGTTAATCTCTCAGGCCCAAGCCACGGTGTAAATCCTGAGGGTAGGGCTGTTCAGAGTGCGTCTGGACCGCACCAAACCGCAATCCAAACCGTTATTTCGCGGTTTGGGTTGGTTTGCAGTTTCAAAATTGCGGTTTGGGTTATGATTTCAAGCAAACCGCGGTTTGCGGTTTGGGTTGGGTTTTAACTTTTGTAAACCGAAACCGCACCGTAAACCGCAATTTTATATGATTTTTTTTTTTAAAAAAAAAAATTATCTTTTTTGATTTTTTTTTAAATACACTTGACAAGGTGGCATACAAGTATACAACTGAAAAAAGAAGTTTGAGGTAAATAACTTAGACACTTTTGATAAATTATTATTTATGTTTAATTATGAAGTTAACTTCATATTTATTTGGACACTTTATATTTATTAACAATTTTTTTTTTACTCTTAGTTTACAAAATTAATGTCGCGGAGGAAAAAATGGTTAAACCGCAAACCAAACCGCACCAAACCGTTTCGTGCGGTTCGGTTTGGGTTGGTTTGGGCAAAAGTGCGGTGCGGTTTGGGTTTGGAAAATGTCAAACCGTATATTTGCGGTTTGGGTTGGGTTACATCCCAAACCGCACCAACCCAAACCGCGAACACCCCTACCTGAGGGCCCTTGAATAAATCATTTTTATATTGAAGTTACTAAAAATTTCTTTCTTGATGTAGATCTTTAATATAAAAAGCGCTCTTTTGTACATTCTAATCCTTCTTTCCTTTTTATTTATTTTTATATATTCATTTGCATGTTATATGATTGTATGATTTTAATGCTTTTATCATCACATATGTTATTTTTGCTAATCAAGACCTAAAGAATTGTGGTAATAGTAATCAGATATTTTGGACAACTTGTTAGGTTCCCTGTAATTTTGATTGCCTAATAACATATCACTAAAAAAATAGTCTTTTATGTGTTTCCCGAACTAACCTAGACTAAATTATTTTTGGGGTGCATGAAAATATTATTTGGTTATTCTATTGCATAAAAATTGATATGAATCGATATTTAGTAGAGGCCAACAATGGGCGAATGTAATTCATTATGATCGACCGTATTGGTACCCTCACCCCCTAACTCAATTTTTGGTTCATTGACCATCTATGGAGTCAGGACGGGGAAATCTACTTTGGATAAGTCCCCAATTTGTCCCTACGGTTTTCCCAATATCCAATTAGGTTTATGAGTTTTCCTTTAAAGATTTGTTGGCGACTTCGAAAACATTTTCAATAAAACCTTAACAATGGGGTAGTCAAACGCGCTCACACCGCGTAGGCGAAATATAAACACGCCTACAGTAACCTCGTTTAATCTTATGAGTAACCTCGTTTAATCTTATGAGTAACCTCGTTTAAGCTTATGATCAACCCCAATTTATTCATACTAGTAACCTCATTTTATCTATACGAGTAACCTCATGTAATCATACGAGTAACCCTAATTGTTCACAAAAGTAACCGCATATATCCAAACGAGTAACTCATTTTAAGAGTAAATTAATTAGTTTCTCAATTTCTCGTTTAGTCATACAAGTAATGTTGTTTATTCTGTCAGTAACCTCGTTTAATTATATGACTAACCCCATTTATTCATACTAGTAACCTCATTTATCTATACGAGTAACCTCATTTTGATCATACGAGTAACCCCAATTGTTCATAAAAGTAACCGTATTTATTCAAACGAGTATCCTATTCATTAGTAAGAGTAAATTTATTAGTTTCACATTTTCTCGTTTAGTCATACAAGTAATGTCGTTTAATCTATGAAAAATCTCGTTTAATCTTATGAGTAACCTCATTTAAGCTTATGAGTAATCTCGTTTAATCATATGAGCAACCCATTATACATACTAGTAACCTCATCTATTTATACGAGTAACCTCATTTAATCATACGAGTAACCCACTTTGTTTACAAAAGTAACCACATTTCTTCATACGAGTAATCTCATTTATTTATACGAGTAATCGCATTTCTTCATATGTTTAATCTCATTTTATCATACAATGACGTTATTTAATCATACGAGGAACCCCAACTTCTCACAAAAGTAACCCCATTTATTCATACGAGTAACCCAACTTAATCATACGATGAATCTATTTAATCATACGAGTAACCCCAATTGTTCACAAAAGAAACCTCTTTTATTCATATGAGTAACCTCATTTGTTCATAAGAGTAACCTCATTAGTTAACAAGAATAACCTTACTTAATCATACGATGACCCTATTTAATCATATGAGTAACCTCAATTTTTCACAAAAGTAACCCCTTTTCTTCATACGAGTAACCTCATTCATTCATAAAAGTAAACTTATTAGTATTCCCTTTTGTTATAAAAGTAACCACGTTTGTTTATAAAAGTATCACCCTTTTATTGCTAAGAATAGCCATGTATTCAAACAAGTAACTCCAATTGCTCATAAGATTGACTCCATTTGTTCATAAGAGTTTGTGCACAAGGGTCAACTTCAAAAAGCCATATTTCACGTAACCCTCAATTATATTTTGGGAAGATTCAAGTTGGAGATGAAGATCTGGCTCGATAGCTTTCCCGATCCTAGTCAAAAGCTCGATTTCGATGAAAAATGAGTGAGATATGACCATTTGAAAATGAGCTGGCCAGTTGACAGGGTGTCGCGCGCGTACGGCCACACCTATATTTATAGGTGTTGCCGGTCGTACGCAAGACGCTTTGAACTTTATATCATTTTTCAACAAAAAACATTGTAGTAAATTTTTGTTGGTTTGAGAACATATAGTCAAAGAACAAAGTTTAGGAAGAATGACGGCAAAGGACCATTGAACAAAAAAAAGTTTCGAGATTGTAAAGAATGGAATCTAAAGGAGATTAATCGATGTGAATGAAACAACAAATTTAGGGATTATTGAACAATAAACTCAAGCAAATCTCAACAATCTGATCAAGAAATTGCATTATTTTCAACATTCCGCCATTATAGAAAACAGAGTTTTTTTATACATTGGAAAAATTGAGTATAAAAGTAATTTTCTGGTTTAAGTTAGAAGTGAATACTAAAATGTAGCTGAAAAAGCAAAGGGGAGAGAGAGAGAAAGAGTACCTAGGAGGAGTACGAAGAATGACAAAATAAAGAAGAAGAAAAAGAGATGGTAGAAGAAATTGCATTGTTGAATTCCTTAATTTCTTCAACTATGAAAGTAGAACTAAAAAAGAATAGAAGATTTGGAGAGAGAGAAGAAGATAAGAGGAGAGCATATGGAGGAGAAAGTCAGAGAGAGGATTGAAGATATATATATATACATATATATACATACATATATATACATATATATACATATATATATATATAGAAGTGAGTTCATATGAGAATGCATACTTACATGAGAAATGAGAATGCATTTTACACGCTATAACTCTAATGAACAAGTGATGTAACTCTAATGAAAAAGTGATGTAACTTCAAAAAAACAAAAATTAGAAAAAATATTTCGAAAAAAAAAAACATTTTTTTGGGCTCGAAATTTTTTCGGGGGTATAAGTCTAATGAACAAGTGTTGTAACTCTAATCCAATCGTGTGGTTGAGATTCATTCTCATTTCTCATGTAAGGAGCATTCTCATGTGATCCTACCCATATATATATATATATATATATATATATACATACATATATATATATATATACATACATATATATATATATATACATACATATATATATATATATATATATACATACATATATATATATATATAGAGAGAGAGAGAGGGGTATGACTTGAAAGGAAAAGGTGAAATCGTGAAGATACTGTAGTGGAGGTAATTTCGCACGTGTGAAGATTTTGTTACATTATAAGTTATGGTGTAATAGTTACATCTAAGAATTTTGGTAAAAATCAAGTCAAATTTTCCTTCAGAGAAACTTTGTGAACAATATTTTTACATATTATTTGAGGTTATGAGATTTAATAATACGATTTTGCTTTTCATTCACTTTAGCATGCATTGCGCACATATGAGGGTAGTTTGATAATGTTGAAACTAGAAAATGCAACTAAGTTGAGAAAGTATACAAATCTGACCCTAATTGACCCCAAATCATACAAATCTGACCCTAATTGACCCCAAATCCTCCTGATTGTATAGATGTACAAGAGCCATATCCATTATCATAAAATAAGCAGATATGAAATAAAGCCGACACGATTGATGTTTGCCACCTATAGTTTTATCTACGTATTCTTGGTTTTACTATTTGTTTGGTTCAAGCCATAAAATGAAAAGCGAGTGAAATCAAATAGGTTAGGAATATAATAACAAAATTGTTACCTTTTGTTTGATCCAAGTCATGAAATGAAAATTGAATGGTAACCATTACCACTAAGAAATGGATTTATGACTTAAGAGAGAAGGGAAGATAACAAAATAAGGGAGCGTTTGATTTGATGTATTAAAAAAGGATAAGAGAATGAAGTAAGTTTTGTTGTTTGTTATAACAATTTAATCATTCCATTTACCCCCTGTTCCCCCAAAGTCCTCTATTTCCAGTTTCCACTCTCCATCACCCCTCAAATTTCATTTTCCTTTATCTCCTCGACTCCATGACCACCTTGATCAATTATGAATCACCACTTAAGCGATCACAACCGCCACCCCTTCCGTTTTTGCCCCTGGCAATGGGTGCCTGGCTCACGAGCCAATTTGGTATCTTCTCCATCCTGAATGCTCATGTGCCTCTCTGGAAATGGATCCTTGCTTGGATCCTTTATTTCCGAAAAGAAGATGGTGTACATAGTACACGTCTTCCTTGATTCATTGCTACTCGATCTCTGGAGCATTTGGTGCACCCGCAATGAAGCAATTTTCAGACGCGTCCCATCTACTCTTGACAAGGTACAAACTAAGACCACTGCTACTATGGACGAACACTCGGTGTTTAGCTCACAAAACATGCCTCTGTATGCTCGGCCGTCGATCCACCATTCCCCTTTTGGTTTCGTTGTCGCTAATATTGGTCAACAACGAATGGCGGTGCCGGAAATTGTCATTCAAATAGATGGGGCATGGCAACACTCCACGCAACTCGGCAGCATCGCATAGATAGCACAACAATTAGGACAGGAACACACCCAGGGACATGCTATGGCATACCAAGCAACTTCAGCAACATCAATGGAAGCCTATGCATGTATACAAGCTTTAAAATGGGTGAAAGGACAGGGGTATGCCAATATATCCATACACACAGATTCTGAACTACTAGTACGCTATCTCAATTCACCCCTGGTTCGTAACATCTCACTCATACGGACTATAAATGACATCTAAGCGCTTGCAAAAACGATTCGCTGATTCTGCATTACTAGGGTTTCTCGTGACCGGGTGCAACAAGCGCATGAGCTCGCCAAAGCATGCAGGCCAAACTTCATCCCAGCCATTACTTTTTAATCGTTTTACATTTTTATCTTTTTCCTTGCATACTTTTCAGATGTAAAAAAAAACCATCACCCCTAACCATCGAAACCACCACACCAGCCATCAAACCAGCATGACAACCATCAAACCACCACCCCAGCCACTATAAGCACCATCCTAACAACCAAAACCACCACCATCTTGGCCACAGAAAACATCAGCCCAACAATAAGCGAATCCACCACCTTAGCCATGAAACCACAACCCAACATTTGAATCCACCATAAACATTGTAAATGCACCCCAACCTACTCGAAAAAAACTTTCAACAACTGAAACCCCCAACTCCTGAAAACAACATAACCACCACAAATATAACGACCCACTAGTTAAAAAAAAACATAAAAAAAACGAAAAAGAAGAAACAAGAGTAATGATGGATACTTACCTTTTTTTCTAATCCTTAATTATGGTTTTAGATGGTCAAATTCAGTCATGAAAACTTCAATATGAAGTTATATCATCGAATTAAACCTTTAAAAAAACACAAATTATTGGGTGAAACTGTTACACCATAATTTATGGTGTAACAACTTACAAACCACCACTTCTTTTCTAAAAAAACTCAATTGACATGAAATAAATGATAACATGACATGAGATTCATGTCATTATTTGTATAGTTCATGTCATTCTTGTTGAATTGTATGTCATTACACATGTTACACAATAAGTTATGATGAAACATGTTACACAATAAGTTCTGATGATGTAATATGTTACACCCTAGATGCACTCTTAAAAGAATTAAAACATCAAAATTGAGCTTTTAGGGTGGTGGAGAAGGAAAAGTTGAAGGGAGGTGGCGAGAGGGAGACGACAAAAAGGGGCGGCAACAAAGGCGATGTGTTGCAGCAAAACGGTGACACAACAATGGTGAGGGGGTGACAGCGAGGTGGTGGCGACGGTTATTAGGATAGAGAGGGAGAATATATATGGTGGAGCGATGGTGAGAGGAGAAAGAGATATAGTCCAACCAAACAACACTTATTATCAAAAGGTTTAGCTTTCCATTATCCTTATTTCTCTTTCTTAACTTTCCCTTTCGCTTCATAAACCAAACACCCCCTAAAAGAGTCCATTACCATCGAGTAATATTCATGGATTGAGGAGGGATTGAAACAAACAAGATGAAAAAGAGTTGATAATTGATTTAGTTTTGTAGGGCCCAAAAATCTTGAACCAAACATGTTTTAAGACTCATATTATGTCTCTAGACTACAAGATTGCAGATAAGAAATTATTTTTGCCGATTGAAGATCAACATAAAAATAAAAGTTGTATCTCAATTTACTACTTACTATCAGGGCTTACGCACTAAAGATAAGTCATCAATTTTCATTTGTTCACCAATTTTCATTTGCATAAAAAAAAAATAGATGACTAGACGAGTACTACCTCCGTTTCTTTTTAATTTATATATTTTCTTTTTTGGTGTGTTTCTTTTTAATCTACACATCGTTGCTTTTTCAATTCTTAGTAACATGTTTCATCTACTTTCTCCTCTTTTCCACCAATGTCATCTATTTTTTTAATATTGTAATATATTTTTTAGTTTCTCTCTCTACCTTTTACTTTTTTTTTTGAAACTAAAAATTAATTCAAAGTCATACGACATCTACAATAGAAGCAAAAACTAAACAATACATATCAAAATGAAATAAATACAATTCTAATATGACAAAACCACAATCGTTGAGTAGATCTAACACTTCTGAAAACCCTCGTCTTTCACATCGCTATCTGATGCAGCCTTCTGCAAGGGAGTCTATCGATCTTTTGTAGTTTTGAAGTAGAACTGGATGCAATTCAAGTAATTGTAAACGGAGAATCGACATTTGTTGCAACCCCGCACGATTTTGATCAACAAATCAACCTCTTGAATTACACAAAAACCCAAAAACAAAGTCTCCAAACTCTCACATGGAGAGAAATAAAACCCAATATATGGGTAGATATAACCCAATAAATGGGTAGAAAAACTCTCCATTAGAGAGAGACTGAAGTTTATTAGAAACATTAACATCAAAAACTAGTAACAAAAAGAGAAAAGGGGCTTACCACCGCCCAAAAGGGTGGTGGTAGCCCCTAGGTTGAAAATTAGGGTTTTGTGAGAGAGGAGAGAGAAGAGAGAAAATTAGGGTTGAAAATTATTGATTGGTTTAACAGATCTCTACCTTTTACTCTATCTTTAATGTTTTTGTACTTCTTATTCGATTCTCCCTAAATTAAAGTGAGTAAAAAAACGGAGGAGTAACAAATAAAAGTTCCAAATATTGGGGGTATTAGGTAGGGGTGTCAAAACAGGTTCTCAAACAGGTTCTGGGTATACCCACGGCGAACCGGGTCAGACCCGGACAGGTCAGGATTCAGATTGTCAGTGCCCCAGGTCATGATTGGTCAGGTTTTGTTCAACTGGGTCGAACACATTTGAATCATGGGATTCCGGGTCTTGGGACAGTCCGAGCGTTCTATTTACAAGTCGATCCATTCCCGGGTATAATCGCCCGTTGACGCTTTTTTTGCCGGGTTTGCGCAAGTCGTATTTAGGTTTCATGTAAGGTTGAGTTAAGTCAAATGTACTCGGGTTGAATTAGTAATGACCTTAGTTCAATCATTGTGAAACATCGGGTCCATTCGCTATTGAACGTCAATCCAACTTCGGGTAACTCCTGATCGAGCCATCTTGATTTTGTTATGGATTTTGTAAACGAATCATATTAATAAAAGTATTAAGATCGACATATATATATATATATATATATACATATGTGTGTGTGAGATAAATATATGGATGACAACGAAAAACCAATAAAAAACTATATTGATTACCGTGATGTTTAGTGTATTCTCTTAGTCAACTCTTATTTCGAATAATCAACTGCGTAAAACCACTCTAATGAGTAAAGGAGTAGAACGACTCTTCATATGTTTTAATATTATATATATTATAACCAACGACAATAATAACGAGTAGACGATCAATTCCAAACTTTATATAAATGATTTATTATTATAAGCATTATGATTGATATATAAGTTTGTAAATAGCTATGATGGTAATGAGAATAATAATACTAATAAACATAAAGCGACAATGATAATAGGTAAAAATACAAATAATAACAGTAATAGTAACAAGGCTAACAATAGCAATAGTAATACAAATAAGAACAGGAATACTAACAATAACAATATAAATACTAATATGTTGAATCATTTTAATATAAAATTGATATCAAAATAATTGTAAAACCAATCTAATAATATATTGATTATAAATTAGTATAACGACTCTTAATATGTTATAATACTATAACAAATGACAATCATACATTCATATGTTTACAACGACGGTTCATATGAGGCCTAAGTGATTATAACGAGGGTTCATATGTTGCACAATAATAATAATAATAATAATAATAATAATAATAATAATAATAATAATAATAATAATAATAATAATAATAATAATAATAATAATAATAATAATAAATTATACCCCCCAAATCAATATCCCCTATAAAAGCTAACCATAACTTATTAAAATAAGTTAAGCTGTTAATAAGTAACAACCATAAGTAAAATAGTTAACAAGTACTTACTAGTTACTAAATAGTAACTTGTTAACAACCATATAGTTTAATACTAGTATAAGATTAACAACCATAACACTCCCTTATCTTTATAAGTTATAAGATTATTTAAGTTAATTGCTTTTATGTTATACTATAGTTTAATGCTAGTATAGTATTTATGGTCTTCTCTTAACTTTGTATATATACGTGACTATAAAGAAACTATTTTATCAGTAGGCTTATATATGTTAGTACGATATAATAATATTGGGACCATTCTAGCTAATACGTGAATGATTATTAATGAGTATCGACTCTTAATATGCTCTAATAGTATAACTAACGATAATAATAATGAGTATTATATATTAACTACGAGTATACGATCAATTACTGGATTTATATAAAATTTAAATGACTCGATTATGGTAAGCATTATGATTCGAAATAATAATAATAAAATAACATGATACAATAACAATAACAATTTCTAAATAGTATCAATACTTAACTAAATTTCTACACTTAACTAAATTACTAAACTAATCAATACTAGAATTACAAGTTTTGAATACTCAAATCAAAATAGTATCAAAATTAATGCTATTGATTTGAGAAAGATCAAAATCCAACCATTGATTAAGACATTAAATTAGCAATCCATGTGCTTGGTCACTCTCAATGCACATTGGTCAAAAAAGAATGTCATGGATCATGACTTTAGACCATTGATTAGAGAAAGAACAAAATCCAACCCTTCATTACACTAGTCTCTAACTCTCTTCTCTCTAGTTGATAGGAAAAATAAAAAGGACAATCTCAGCCCTTGGATCTTTCAATCCAACGGATGAAAACAGTCAAACAGATAAAAAACCCCTAAAGTTCTACATGGTTTTTCCCTTTTTTTGACCCCCTCTCACTTTGTCATTTTCGATCTTTAACCCTAAAATTTTTTATTCTCAGCCTCCTCATTTCTCTCTCTCATTTCTCTCATTCGGTTATCATACTCAACGGCGCCTTTGAATCTTCACTCTTCACACATTCCTTCACTATCTCACTCGGAAAACACATAGATCTTGCCGAAAAGCATTTTCTTTTCTTGAGTTCTCACCGGTTCCGTCTATATCTCGCCGAAAAACGTAAAGATCTCGCGGCAAACGTAAAGATATCGCCAGAAAACGTAAAGATCTCGCCGAAAAGCGTAAAAATCTGACCTCTGGTTGTTTAATATTTGTTTTACTTTGGTTGGTTTTTTTAAATTTCGAGTTTCGATTCATGTGAAGTTGTTTAATATTTGTTTTTTTTGTTTTATGTAAGATTTCTGATTTTCTTTGTTTGAGTTTCGAATATGATGATGAACTTTGGTTGTTTTTTTTAATTTCGAGTTGTTTGAGTTTCGAATGTGAAGTTGTTTCGAATCTGATTTTTTTAAATATGGTTAATATGTTTTACTCTCACTCACTCATTTCTCTCTCTTTTGTAGATCTGTTCCTCAAATTCTTGTGGTCTTCATCTCTTTTTATTACTTTTTTTCTCATTCACTCTCGAATTGAATTTTCTCATAGCAGTAATTTGTTTTTCTAATGTTATTTTTTTGTTTTTGTTAAAGCTACAATGGAATATGCGGATCCTACATCAATTGAAACAATGGAATCTACTTGAGTTGGTGCATGATTGGATGAATTCGAGCTTTTGGAACATGGAAATCAATTGAAAGTTGTTGTAATGTTTTGAATTTTAGATTTGGAAGTCCCGTAATATTTTGGGCAAAATTAAGGTGGTTAAACATTGAATATTTTGGTATAAATGTACATAATCCTTTAGATCTAGTTTACATAAGATCTTGTTTTTCATTTTAGAATTTTATATTTTAACTTTTAGGTATAGCTCTAAATATTTAGATCTAGTTTTCATAATGTTCAACTGAATGATTAAGTTTCTCGATTGATTTTTATTTTTAATGAGAAACTGGAACCAAATAGGCAAATATCATTCTTTGTTTCAGTTTCTTCAAAAAAAAAAAAAATCTGGAAATATAACCCCTAATTTCGATCATTAAGAAAAATTCAGCGTTATTGTTGTAAAAGAGTGCTAACAAGCCTACTAATTCTTAACGAAGTCTCGAGCCATCAATAGATGATATTCAAAATTACATCAAAAATTTAGATACTTTAGAAAATTGTTAAAATACTACGTGTATACATACATGTTGTGACTTGTGAGTTATAGCATGTATGACATATACATCAATAGTTGTCAAATCAAAACAAGAGAGCAATGTACACAAATAATTCAAAAATAAATGAAGATAAAAATATAAACAAGTACATGATATTCAAAGTTTAACCCTTAAATTAAATTAAATGTAATTTAGTTTTTTATTTAATTAATTATTAAATGTAAATAATTTTATAAATCAATATATTTAAATGATTTTGTAGATATAAAAAAAATTGAATTTTAGTAATATCTGGTTGAGTACGGTCGGGTCCGGGTTTGAATGCAGGCCTGTCTGGTCAGGTCAGGATATATTCTTGTTAGGTGCCGGTCAGGTCTTGGTAATCCCAGGTCAGGTTTCGGTCGGGTGCGGGAGGCGCCTCACAAGGCCGAACAGGGTTTAAGTCGGGTCGGGAATCAAGTTAAGCTCGGCGGTCGGGTGCCGTTTCTAACACCACTAGACTATTAGGTAATATTGAAAAACCTCAAGGGAAACCTGTAGAAAGTAGAAACCTTCCTTAAATCCTTCCTCTCCTCTCCCATTCTCCTTCCTCCGCAGATTTTGGAGTCACAAACTAAAACAATGCATCAAAGATCATCACTTTCACTCTTCACCTTACTTCGCAGATGCCCTTTTCTCTACTCTACAAAACCCACATCTTCCTTTCTCTTCAAATCACTCGCACCAATTTCCACCCACACTTTCCCTCACAAATGTCAACTCTCAAACCTACCAATTTCTTCCAAACCCACTTCAAATTTACCCCATTTCAACCACCCAACAAGCTCAATCTCGCATTCTAGGAAATATAGTGGGGATTCAATTGAAGAACTTGACAAGAACAAGATAGTTGATGAGATTAATCTCAAGTTTGCTGAAGCAAGGGAGGAGATTGAGACAGCTATGGAGTCAAAAGAGACTGTTTACTTCAATGAAGAAGCTGAGTGTGCTAGAGCTGCTGTTAAGGAAGTGTTGGACGTGTTTTATGGTTTGTTGGAGAAGTTGAAGGTTGAGGACAGAGATGCTTTGCAGAGGTCTATGGGACTCAAGATTGAGCAACTTAAAGCTGAGCTTCAACAATTGGAAGATTGATGATTTGATTCTTTTTTCGAGGTTCGAGTTTTTTCATTTCGGTGATGATAGTTTTTGATTTTAGTGCTAGCTATATGGATTATACTGCAATTAGTAATATGAATAGCTGAGGAAATTGTTGTAAGATGCTCATCCATCAAGTTTAAAGTTTTAATAAGGATTTGTGCTGTATTTCTTTGAGTATGGATTGATGTTCAAATTGAAAATGTTGACTTATATTTGGATTTTGTACCCTTAAGGGAATATGATTGGATTAAGGGTAATGTACTAAGGGGTAATAAAAGTCAAATTAAGGAGAATTAAGGTGGTTTGGTGATTATGAAGAGGATGAAGTAGTGATAAAGAGGATAAGTTTGATTTGGGAAGAAGAAGGGGGAATGAATAAGGCTACCCTCATTATGGGGGTAATAGTACCCACCTAGCCCCTAGGGTAATTGTTACCCTCATTTGGAGGCTAATAGCTTCTACTTCCCTCCCTTCTCATCACAACAATACTATATCATCTCCACTGCAATCATCTCAATTCACCTACATTTTCCCTTGATTAAGGTGGTTTTCACTTTTATTACTCCTCTAATCTATTACCTCCAATCCAAGCATGCCCTAAATGGTAGACAAATTAGAATGAGATTGTAGACCGTCTCACTATTTATGTTAGAGGGCCACCATATGTTTACGCTACTTTTTAAACGACCCTTGTAGCTTGAATGTTGTTGTTGTATTAATGGATAGATAGTCTTGTGGGAGGAAGGTAACTATGTTATGATTCAAGGTTGTGCTTGCAAAAAGTATGTTGTTTCTATGTCATCTTAAGTTTATGAAAAAACCTTGCTTAATTATACAATCAATGGTTGACTACGATTTAAATTGTGATAAACATGAAATTATATAGAATAAATAATGGCTCATAGTTCTCGCATGATTTTTGTAGTAAAAGTTATTACTTGGTGGTGTAGGTATAGGGTAATCATACTAATCAATGTTCAAAGAATGTAACATTTGGGTGGTTATATGGACATGTAACATGTCCTTATGGTTTTTTCAAATCATTGCATCATTTTAAGGACTCTATAGTTGTTGCACAATAGTGGAATGAAATTATATGACCATGGGGCTGCACAATACGAGAGCAATGAAATGGGGTTGCCCTACTATGGATGATTGTCAGCGGTGTGAGACAGGTGCAATGTATGTGGAAGAGAGCTGTGTGACCGTGCATTAAGGCTCACTGGACGGCATGCTTGTGCGCAGAAGTCAAGATCTCATGTCATTTTGTCTTCCACCGTTGAGTGCCAGCACTACAAATCGATGTGACTCTTCGTGTAACATGCCATTTAAGATTGGATGAGATCCCAACATTACTACAATGGTAATTGGATATCTGCATCATCTATTGTTCCTTATATATAGGGACTAATCGCCTTTGTTAAGGTTAATGAAAATTTACTTCCTTGTCTATTCCCTAGCATTACTTTGTAGAGAGAATTCAAGTTTTCACAATTTCATGAAAGACTCTTTCACATAAGCAACCTGAAACTATTATTCTTATCTTAGTATCCCAAAGGTCATTTCGTGAACCCTGTTGCTTGTTAAGCTTTTGTAGTTGTTCGATATGAGACGTTTAGGAAAGCGCATATCATGTGCCTAAAAGTATTATCCGGTCACCGTATTTAAATTCCTTTGTCTACTGTTTCAACGCTATATCGAATCCTTGGAAGCTCCCTCCTACTTCGCCTGGTCATCAAAGTTTCAAAGTTAACTTTAGAGATTGTATTCATACTGATGAATTAGTTGCATTTACCACCTTAAGTATGATTCAAATTATTGTCATAATCATTAACCATGTAGCAAGTGCCATTGTATCCTGTGGCACCCAATTAAGAATCACCTTCAGTCAGTTATATGATGATATCTTTTAAGTTCTATCTCCGCTATCAACTTAGTGTACCATTCAAAGACCTACCAGCCTGTGATCTGTACTCATCGCTAATTTTAGCTATGTGTTACATGAATTGATGGGCTGATGTGATCATTATTCTTTAACTGTTAAAGATTCAACAACTTACTCCAACATTTGAATGTGAACAATCTAATTTTGTTGTTGATAGAATTGGAGTTTTCTATCTCCTCTAGGTAAAATATTCTTCTTCTGTCGTATATGTAACTTCTTGATATGATTAAGGATTCAAGGGTATATTGTATGACACTGATACCTCACTTACTCGTCTATATGAACTGATTTGGGTGGGGAAAAATATTTACTTTCTTGTGTGATTCACATCAGATGATTAAGAGAACAAATATAATCGAATAGTTTAAGAGCATGTTTGGTTCAACATTTTTGGACTCCGAGAAACGGAATCAAATACTTGTTTCCGTTCTTTTTGTTTGGTTCAACCCCTCAATCTATTACTATTACTTGGTGGTAATGGACTCCCCTCGTATGTTACCTTCCTTTTCCCCTCAAGTAACAAAATTTATTTATTGGTGGTGATGGTTACCATTCCCTTTCCATTCTATGTCTTAAATCAAACGCCCAATAAAGGTAATAATTTTTGTTACCATTCCCTTCTATTTTATTCTATTCTCTTTATATTTCATAGCTTGAACCAAACGAACACTAAAACTCTAATGCTAAGCTTCTTGTTTTTTTCCCTTTGATGTGCCACGAATATTTTTACTCTTCCCTGATCCTCTACTGGCACTTTTTTGGATATTGTTCCTTTTTTGTGTGATTTTAATACTGTGTCGTTGCAACACTATCCATTAATATGTTTCCATTGGCTGCAATTTTTTGGGAGCTACCTCAGAGACCCATTGTTACAAGACTTTGTTGCTATTCAAGAACTTGTGGCATCCGAATATTCTGATTTCTACTTCAGATACAGATAGAACTACTAGTCTGCTAATATTACTCCTTAATTGTGCTACCACGTCTCCAATTTCTTCCATCTAGACAATTCTATTTATGAGTTAGAAAACGGAAAATCTTTTGATATTTTTCAGGTCTTTCGTGAGTGTAGCAAACAGTTGAGAACTGTGCTCCAATTTTTATGAAAATCATCAAAGTTTGAACTTTAATGTATGATACTTATCTACCCAGATTCCTAAAATGAGAGAAAATAGAGCCTAGGCAACGCTATGATATGCCTCTTTGGCTCTTTGCCTGCAAGACTAAATCATCTCTTTAAAAGATCACATACCCTGGATGAGCTAGAAGAAATTGCTTTTGAATCTCGAGCAAAATGCAGCATGTTTGAAGGAGTCAATATTCTGAATTCACCTTATCTCCCATTTCAGAATGTGGACCTAGGGAGTGTTGAACATTTTTTTTGTCAAGGAAGATGTGTGGCAGCTTAATGTGCCTTTTTAGTAAGTCTACACTTTTGCTGTTTATCCGCCTTTCTCAGCATATCTGTTCTTTTGGGTTTCTGGAGAAAAATTCTGATGATAGATTTGTACGAGCCGAGAGTTGCCTTTTGTCAATTGGATTATTCTATGCAATTGATTGACAGATGACACGGTACTTCTGAATTTCGATGCATTTGACCCCCAAACTGATAAGCTGTTAGAGTTGTGATAACAGTTGTTACTAAAAAGTCCTGGACCCCTGGTTTGGACGTTCCCTATCTTTTTCAGGATCTCCCAGGCCAAAATAGACAGACCTCTGTATTCATGTTTGGCTGTTTCAGTAGGAAAGACATGTCTTCTGTCTGCAGTCTAAGGGCTTAACAAAACGTTAGAGAATGAAGGTCTAATCAAAGATAAGATACTTGGAATCTAGAATAGTTACAAAAAGCCACACTGAAGATATGGGTTCTCAAACGGCTGAGGATAAGAACGTTTTGTAGGCTACTTGCTTGCTGGGAAGAATTTAGAATGAGACAAATTTTTGTGGAAGTAGAAGGCCCCGCCCCCTTTCTTTAAGTTTTGTTTGTTTTGTGTATGATTGATTGTTGCATATAGTGATGGTCTAAAACAGATGCGACCAAGGCACTTGCCATGTCTGTTAATTGCTTGTCTTCCGCGCATTAGGTGCACAAGAGATTAATTAAAATTAACAAGTGTTTGGATGAGTTGGTAAAGGGGTTTGTTCTAGCTTATTTGAAGGTCTCAGGTTTGAATTTTCAGGATACAGTAACACTTGTTGGGTGAGTTTTACCCCCAATTGGTCGTGTATCCATATTAGTTGGAGTTTAGTAGGCATCGGGTGCACACAATATCTTGTGGTTTGCCTATATTGCTCGTCTTTCTCTCTATATATATTTGGATTGGCTAAAGATACATACATATGTTGCTTTTAACTATGATCAATGTTGCAGACCTGCTCCAAGATTATACTGTTGCTTACATTTGTATTTTGTTTATAGCTCTATTAAAGTTGACGTTTTTTCATACAATACACGAGGTTCATGGTAGGACAGCTGTTAGCCCTACAATATGAAAGAATGGTGAACATGGGCGAGCATATCATGTAAATTTTTATAGGATTGGTTTGCTAGCTAGTTGGTAGTCCGCCCATGTCCATTTGTCGGCAGGCATGTTGGACATGAAATCATACTAAACCCAACCTTCGTTTACCTTTGCTTTTCGGACTCGAGTACCTATTTTCAGCTCCGTTTCTGAGTATACGGTGGCCTAAGGGCGAAATCAAAAATTGGGCCCTAATCAACAAGTAAAATCAATGATATACAATGAAAATTCTAGAACAAATTAAAAGTGATATACAGTAGCAAAATAATAAATTCGATGTACTAGCAAATTACTAAAAAAATCTAAAAAAATCAATAATATACAATGAATATTCAATGTACAATTAGCAGTAGCAAAATAATAAAAACCAATTAAGAGTGATATATAGTAGCAAAATAAATGAAAATTCGACATATAGACTACAATAGCAAGAATTGATATACTCTATCAACACCAATTAAGACTTGAAGAGTGATGTACAGTAGCAAAATAATAATAATAAAAAAAAATAATGAAAATTCGAAACTCAAAGAGTAAGAGTGATAACCTTGAATCTTTGCTTCTATAACCTTGATCAATTGAAGGAGACTTATTTATATGAAAAATTAGAGTTCTTAATCCCGTTGGAAATCGAATTTTGAGAAGACCGTTTGAGTTCATCTTGAATAAATTGGAGATTAATCAGGAAATAAGTTATGGAATAAAAAAAAATCTTAAAAATGAGGATTTTTAGGATGCTGAATTTTTTGATTGGAAGTTGAAAGATTGAGAATTAAAAGGACAGAGTATGAAGTGGGGGGCGAACAAAAGGGAAAGTGAATTGCAGGGGTATACTATTTTTGAGGAGAGAGAGGGTTTTTTCAAGGACAGAAGGAGTGGAATAGGAAAGTTTAGTTTATTTTTTTTTAAAAAAAAAAACTGTTGTCATACTTACTGGCTTTTCGTTTTTTTTTGGGCAGGGGGCCCTGGGCTTCCGCCCTGTTCGCCCTGGGCCAAATACGGGCCTGCCTATTTTGGGCACATGCTCATGTCTAAGAGTCCAACTCATCTGTTTTATGAAAATATTTTATGGGTGTAGATGAAAATGAAGTGTTGGGTTTTTATACCCATGTCGGACTGTCGAGGATACAACATAGGTAATTCGAGAAAAATAAAGAGTATGAGTGACATAGGTTACATATTTGGGATCAAATTATTGATGCATGTCATAGTGGTTAATTATGCAATTATTATAAATGAATTTATTTATCGTGAATCATCCACTCTCATGTTCAACTTCTTAGGCTATGTTCAGTTCACCTTATTTTTGCTTATTTCAGATCAGATCAGAAAAGATACGTTCAGATCAGATTAGATAAGTTCAGATTATGCTTATATTTAAAAACTTATTATTATTGTTATTATTATCATGATTATTATGATTATTAGTATTACTAATGCTATTATTGTTATTGTAATAATTATTATTATTGTTGTTGTTGTTATTATTATTATTAATATTACTCTATACAATTACTATTACTATTAATATTACTATTTACTAGTACATTTGTTCAAAAAGATTATTATTATTGTCGTTGTTGTACTTATTAATTATTAATATTGGTAATTATTATTAATGTCGTTGTTATTATTATAAATGTCATTGATATCACTATTTGAAGTTATTTGTGTTCAAGAAGAAGAATGTTCTTTTGGCATTTGTACGTGTTCTTTTTTATATTAATTCTAATTAATAATTTTGATATGTGATGTTCTTTTTGATGTTGTACATGTAACGAACATGACAATAGTATATAATGTTTATTTTTTAAAACAATTTTGGTAGAGTACTATAAATTATATATTACGAGTTTATATAAAACATGAGTAGTATGGGATAACCTAATGGTGTTGTCATCACGTTCAAAAATTTTCCTACAAAGGATTTCAACTTATCTTTAAAATCAAAGTTTATATAGAATAAGACAACGATATAAGAAGAATATTTAACTATTTTGTTCAAGATCATATGATTATATATATTTATATGTTTATTTATAATAAAAAAGAACAATATATTGATATAACAAAGAACATATTGTTAGTTAAATCCAAACATGTCATCAATATAAAATAACATCTATCTTTTATTTTTAAAATGTGTTCTTTAAATAGATCCTGTATGCTCTTTCAGTATATGTTCTTTTTTTTAAACTCATTATATGTTCTTTTCATTACTACCTAAATTCTTATTATTAACGGACCTTGAACATGAACAATATCTTTTCTTTACCATGAACAATATGTTTTTTTTTTATACCTAAAATGTGTGTTATTTTATTTTAAATTTTTTTTGGGCCCCTTTCGGAAACCCCGTGGTAAGATGAATTTTCTCTGGGCTGCGCTCGCATAGGGTCACTCACCTAAAGACCCAACAAGCCCCAACCCCCCTCCCCCACCCACAACAATATTGAAATATATGCTTCCACCAAGATTTGAACCATGGTCTCCCATGTGGGAGGTAAGAAGCCATACCATTGGACCCAAGAATCCTTAGTCTTTTATTTTTAATTGTATATTCATATACTAATGTGATCTTTTTCAAAAAAAAAAAATTATGCTATAATAATAATAAGAATTATTATTATTATTATTATTATTATTATTATTATTATTATTATTATTATTATTATTATTATTATTATGTTATCTATATTATTATTATTATTATTATTGAAAGTTGTGCATAGTAATAAAATGATAGTAATAGTAATACTAGTAATGAAATACAAAGTAATAATAATATTAGTAATAATATGTTTTGTAAAAGATAAGTTCAAATCAGATCAGATAAGTTGAGATTCAATCAGATCAGATTAGAAAAAATAAGTTCAGATCAGATCAGATTAGTTCAGATCAGAAAATTTCAGGTGAACTAGACATAGCCTAAGTTTCCTCATTCTCTTTGTATTTAGCAACCTCCCTTTCCCCCTAATACTAGTTTAGGGTGGAGACTTGTGACAAAATTTGATTATTATATAAATGCTGTTATATATATGGATTATGGAGTGATAATTTAGATTAAATGCAGTCTTTTGAGAAAGGCAGTCAAATGGGGAATTGGAGCCAAGTGAAGCATGATAATGATACTTTATTGGAAAGCCATGTGGACTATGAATTGCAGGCGTGGTTTGTTCTTGGTTGTCTCCCAGGCTGAACACACAAGACCCTAATTTCACAAGATACGTTGTGTGCCTTTTGCTTTCCCTCTAATAAATAGTGAACGCATCTCGAACTTTTAAGTAACATGATAGATGTTCAATTTCTAATAGTGTAAGGTAAACATTAAGCGGTCAATAACAACTCCCTCCGTCCCAAAATATAGTTTTCATTTCCCTTTTTTTACGGTAATTTATGCAAGTAGAATTTAAGAGGGATAGTAAAGATTTTTGTTTATTTAAATAAATGTTGTATGGGAAAAGATGATTTTAGGAGAGAGAATGGAGAATAATTGGTGAAAGAGCATTAATTGTAACACTTGGGTTGAATAAACAAAACAAAAAACAAAATCCAAGAAGCAAATAAATGATGGAACACGATTTTTCTAAACAAATTACGGAAAAATGTGGACTTAAATATGGAAATGGGAATTATATTTTTGGACGGAGGGAGTAGATGTTTATTGAGGAATTTCAAATGACAGAAAGAAAAGAATATAGAGCAGATGGACATGAAGGGATTAAACACATTAATGTTCCTACAAAGCTGTACAAGAGATTATCAATGACCAACCTTCTGAGTCAAAGGACCATCTCTTCCCCCTGCTTCCTACAATCCATAGCTAAAATGACTACATTAAGTAGCAAAAGAAAGGACTTAACAAATGAATTAGCTCTGTGTTGAAGGCTGTTTTATTAGAGGTTGAGAAGTTTTTCCTAATTCTTCAGGAGTTGTTTTCACCTCCATGAGAAGGGCTACTACTTCTTTCATGGTTGGTCTCTCTGACGGTGCCGAGTTCACACAAAACATCGCGATCCCAAGTGTTTGAAGCATCTCTTGCACCATTTGATCTGGTAGTCCTTGAAGCTTTGTGTCTAATACTGATACAGCTGGTTCAAAGCTTCCCATTTTCTTCTTCACCCACTCAACTATGTGTTGTCCTTCTCCCATTACCTGGTTTCCAATGGCACTGCGGCCGCTTAGGATTTCCAGAAGGACAACTCCATAACTGTAAACATCGCTCTTTTCTGTAATGTTCATGGAGTAACCGTACTCTGCAACATATGTACACATTTTCAGAGTGCAAGTGTTATCTGAATGTAGGAAAACTGTAGCATACTTAATAATTGATCCAATCATGCCAAAGTTCCTTTTCCTTTATATTCCAATAGCCTGAATTTAGTTGTCACATTGTCACAGATCACGACCCCATAGAAATAAGGATAGGAAAGGAATTTACGTAAAACCCTATACACCAATTATGTTACTTCTATCAATTTTCGATCAATTTTGTTGACATATTAGGAAATCCAATACTCCAAAGTCCAATCATTAAAATTCGAAAATATATGTGACTATTAATTCCATTTATAACCGATGCTGTAATTTCCTCCCCCAGTCCCCATTAATATTCTACATTTCTACTACTCCTGGACTCCTGGCAAACTGTTTAAAGAAAAAAGGAGAAAAAAACTTGAATATTAAAGCTCAAACCAAAAACAGTCCAAGCTGAAGACAGTATCTAGTTACAACATGACAAAAACCAAGAACAGTTGAAATTATTGCATTTTACTAAGTCACAGTGTTGTTTATTTCCTCAATATCTGCACCACATAATCCGTGGCCTAGAAACGTGGTCCCAAACAATGTGACAACAAGGATTTGTCATGTATTGAAACTTTGAAAAGAGTCATTAGCAAATAATTTGTACAGTTCTTGACAAGATTTGGCAAAGAGATGACACTTTTGAACGCAAACAATCAAACTTGCACATGTTAATCAACTGGCTGAATAGAAAAGATAAACAGGAGTAATTGAAGATGAAGAAAACTTGCCTGGAGCTATATATCCATAAGACCCAGCAACTTTGGAGATTGCATGATGATATGTAGTAGAATGCATGAGCTTAGCTAATCCAAAATCAGCAAGATAAGCTTCATACTTAGAATCAAGAAGTATGTTATTACACTTGACATCTCTGTGAAGGATTGATGGGACGCAATCATGATGAAGATAAGCAAGACCTTGTGCTGATCCAACAGCAATCTTGTACCTTATCTCCCAATCTAAGTTCCTATTACTTTGTAACAGCTGCTGCAAATTCCCATTTGATATGTAATTGTAAAGCAGTAGCTTCACATTCTTATTTGAACAATAACCTAACAATTTGACAATATTTCGATGTCGAATATGCCCAAGAATCTGGATTTCTGCAGCAAAAGAATCAACTATTTCCTCTTCTTTCTTTGTTTTCCATAGTTTTTTAACGGCAATGAGCTCCCCAGTGGGCATTTCTGCTTTATACACAACACCAGAACACCCTTTTCCAATGATATTTTCATCTTTCAAGCAGTCTAGTATGTTGTCAATAGTAAAACTGAACTTTTTGAAAGGAATGAAAGTCCAAGGATAGGAGAAATCATCTGAATCTGCAATACCACCCGAGTTTCCACCTGTTTTATTGAGTAAGTACTTGCGGTTTCGTGCAACAACCATCCATGAAACTACAAGTGCTATTGTAACAGATGCAAGGATCACACATATCAGAGCAACTGTTTTAGCAGATTTTAACCTGTTTCTCTTGAATAAGTCTGAAGAACATGTAGCGCCATCAAGTGATTGGCAGAGATCTTTATTTTCGATGAAGGAATTTGAGTTTAGGGTTTTGAAGACTGCAGTAACAGGAATCGGGCCTGAGAAATTGTTGCAGGAGATATTCAATGAAGTGAGGCTTGTCAACGAACCAAGGACAGCGATTTTTCCAGAAAATGTGTTGTGAGAAAGATCAAGAGACTGTAGCTGTGTTAGACTAGATATAGGCTCGGGTATTTCACCACTCAAAGCATTATGACTCAAGTCCAAGCTGATAGATAAGCTTATCAAGAAGCCGAGTTCAGGTGGGATTGCTCCTGAGAGATTATTGGAGCTCAAATCAAGTAGTGTAAGCTTCTGTAAGTTTTTGATGAATGTTGGGATTTGCCCGGATAATAAATTGTTGTTGAGGATGAGTTTATCCAAGTAGGTGAAATTCCCGAAACTTGAAGGAATTTGCCCGGTGAAGCTGTTTCGACTCAAATCAAGCTGCTCGAGGTTCACTAGCTCTCCCAACTCAGCTGGGATTTCTCCTGTCAGATGATTATTGTGCAAATCAAGCAGCTCAAGCACAGTGATATTGCCAATCTCATGAGGGATCCCACCTGTGAAATGATTCATGAACAAGTCAAGAAACACAAGATTCTGCAACTGCCCTATCTCTTTCGGTATCTTCCCAGCAAGCTGATTTTCTCCAAGCCTCAATCTCACCAAAGACTGACAATTCGCAAGACCTGGAGACAACCCACCGCTCAACGAATTCCCCAGCAACAGAAGCTTGCTGAGCTTCTTCAACCTGAAGATCTCATCGGGGATCGACCCAGTAAGCTTGTTCCTCGAAAGATCAAGAGTGTAAAGTTCGGTGCAATTGCCAAACTCAGCAGGAATAGTCCCAGATACCGAGTTCCCCCACAAGAAGAAGCTCTGCAAGTACTTAAGCTCACCAATCTGTGAAGGAATGGAACCTGACAGCTGGTTCTTATCCAACTGCAGAGTAGTCAGACTTGTACAATTGCTCAACTCCCAGGGAATTGAACCTGTGAGTGAATTATCAGACAGATGAATCTGCTGTAACAACACTAACTTTCCCAATTCACCCGGAATCTCTCCTGACAGATTATTAGCCGATAAATCAAGCACAACCAACGACGAGCAGTTAGAAAGCTCGGCAGGAATACTCCCTGTCAGAGAATTACCCCATAATAGTAAGCTAGTGAGCTTCTGAAGCCTTCCCAACTGCGGGGGAATCTCCCCCGTCATCTTGTTCATGTGTAAGTATAAATTTGTCAGCTGGGAACACGAACCCAGCTCTGGAGGAATCGACCCCGAAACATCAGTCTCATACACAGCAAGGGTCTCTAAATGAATAAGGTTTCCAAATGCAGAGGGCAGCACACCAGATAACCCAGTTGCAGCAACACCAAATATGGTGAGATTGGTAAGTAAACCCAACTGATGAGGAATCTCCCCTGTTAAATAAGGGTTACCCCCTAACCTAAACTGCTGAAGGGAGTGCAAAGATCCCAACTGTGATGGTATTGTGCTATTAAGAAAGTTATCTTGGAGACAGAGCACTTGTAAAGAAGTGAGGTTAGACAGCGGAGGTGGGATTTTTCCTGAGAGTTTATTAGAATTTAAGTAAAGAAATTGAAGGGAAGAGAGTTGTCCAAGTTCTTTAGGGATGGGTCCAGAGAGATTGTTGTCCGAGAGGTCGAGAAGGCGTAGATGAGAGAAAAGACCGAAAGAAGGCGGTATAGTGCCCGAGATGTTGGTGGTGGAGAGGTTGAGGAATTGAAGAGAAGATAGAGAAGAGAGTTGGGAAGGGAGTGAAGAGAGATTGAGGAAAATATTGGGAAGTGAAAGAGAAATGACTGTTTGTTGTGGTGAACAAGTTATACCTTGCCATGAACATGGAGTTGCAGAAGAAGGATTCCATGTTGAAAGTACTGAAGAGGATGATTTTGAAACTGGGTCTGCAACTGATAACAGTGAAAGTAAGGCTTTACCATCTGATGATAATAAGCTTGAAACTGAGACTACCCAAATCATAGAGATTAAGTTTATGATGATATAAAATAATGTAAGTTGAGAAGTCTCCATTATATATGTTGTCCTCAAAACCAAAACAGGAAATAATGTATTAGGCTTAAAATTTATGAATGCCGAGTTTTATGTAGCGGTGGCGGTGGTGGTGGTGAAGGTTAAACACGCCCATTAAATTTTATCTCTTTCATGCTTAAACTTCACATAAATGTACTGTTGAACTAAGTGCATGTGAAAATACTAGTACTAGTTAGAAGTCACCCACAAAAACTTTTTAAAGAAAAAAAAAAAAGGTTTGAGAATATTATCAAAGGTTGATTAGTTTCTTCCTATGAAGAGACAATGCAGCTTTCTTACCAAAAACGGCACCGGTACCGCCGCAACTTTGTGGAAGCTATATGGTATACTTGGTGCTGAAAGTGGATATTGGAAATAATAAGAAAGTTTATTAGATTGAATAAGATAGATATTTTACATAAGTTTGGTTTGAACTAATTTGCTTTGTGTTGGATTTTATCATGGGGGAGATAGAGAAAGAGAAAAAGGGGGTGTTTGGTTATGGAAGTAGGGTGGGTAGGGAGTAGTGACACTGGGTTCTGTGCTCAAGGCTGTTCAAGCTGGTGAGAGTATAGTATTATTGGGTGCAAAACAAGGAAGAAAGAGGTTGAAAGAAGATAGAGTATTTAAATTGAGGATTTTGTATATAAAAGTATTTTTTTTCAAGTGCCGTGAAATCGGCGCCATAAATGTGTTGCTTTTTTGGGTTTTTGTTTATTCTTAATTGCATACTAGTTGTAGGCTATGTTTAGTTCACCTGAAATTTTCTGATCTGAACTTATCTGATCTGATCTGAACTTATTTTTTCTGATCTGATCTGATATGATCTGAACTTATCTTTTACAAAACATATTATTACTAATATTATTATTACTTTGTATTTCATTACTAATATTACTATTACTATCATTTTATTACTCTGCACAACTTTCAATAATAATAATAATAATAATAATAATAATAATAATAATAATATAATAATAATAATAATAATATAATAATAATAATAATAATTTTATAATAATAATATAAAATAATAATATAAATAATATTATAATAATAATAACAATAATAACAATAATAATAATAATAATAATAATAATAATAATATAGATAACATAATAATAATAATAATAATAATAATTATTATTATTATTATTATTATAGCATAATTAGTTTTTCTTTGAAATAGAACACATTAGTATATGAACATACAATTAAAAATAAAAGACTAAGGACCTTGGGTCCAATGGTATGGCTTCTTACCTCCCACATGAGAGACCAAGGTTCAAATTTTGGTGGAAACATATATTTCAATATTGTTGTGGGTGGGGGAGGGGGTTGGGGCTTGTTGGGTCTCTAGGTGAGTGACCCTGTGCAAGGGCAGCCTAGTGGAAATTCATCTTACCACGGGTTTCCCAAAGGGGTTCAAAAATAATTAAAAATAAAAGAACACACATTTTTGGTAAAAAAAACATATTGTTCATGGGAAAGAAAACATATTGTTCATGTTCAAGGTCCGTTAATAATAAGAATTTAGGTAGTAATGAAAAGAACATATAATGATATTAAAAAAAAAAGAACATATAATGAAATAGCATACAAGATCTATTTAAAGAACACATTTTAAAAACAAAACATAGATGTTATTTTTATATTGATGACATGTTTGGATTAAACTAACAACATGTTCTTTGTTATAGTAATAAATTTTTTTTTTTATATATATATATATATATATATATATATATATATATATATATATATATATATATATATATATATATATATATATGATCTTGAACAAAATGATTAAATATTCTTCTTATATCGTTGTCTTGTTCTATATAAACTTTGTTTTTAAAGATAAGTTGAAATTTGAAATCCTTTGTAGGGAAAATTTTGAACGTGATGACAACACCATTAGGTTATCCCATGCTACTCATGTTTTATATAAACTAGTAATATATAATTTATATTATTCTACCAAAATTGTTTTAAAAAATAAACATAATTTACTATATATTGTCATGTTCGTTATATGTACAACATAAAAAAGAACATCACATATCAAAATTATTAATTAGAACAAATATAAAAAAGAACACGTACAAATGCCAAAAGAACATTCTTCTTCTTGAACACAAATAGCTTCAAATAGTGACATCAATGACGACATTTATAATAATAGCAACGACATCTACCAATATAAATAATTAATAAGTACAACAACGACAATAATAATAATCTTTTTGAACAAATGTACTAGTAAATAGTAATATTAATAGTAATAGTAATTGTATAAAGTAGTAGTAGTAATAATAATAATAATAATAATAATAATAATAATAATAATAATAATAATAATAATAGCATTAGTAATACTAATAATCATAATAATCATGATAATAATAACAATAGTAATAAGTTTTTAAATATAAGCATAATCTGAACTTATCTGATCTGATCTGAACTTATCTGATCTGATCTGATCTGATTTGATCTGAATTTATTTTTTCTGATCTGATCTGATCTGATCTGAAATAAGCAAAAATAAGGTGAACTGAACATAGCCTAACTTGTAATAGTTAATGAACTGTGGGAGTATTAACAATGTAGTACTTTTTTTTAAATCTTTTTTCTGGAATTTTTGGGAATAAAACAAAACTGCCCTTGTCGTCAGAGTGTAAGATACACTTTTATCTAGTCTACATATTTCTCCTTTTTTTTATAAGGAAATAAAACTTAGGAAGACCCCTCAATCTGGAGGCCAACCTAAAACATCCTTGGGGACGAAAAGGGATAAATCAACATCAAACGGAGTAGAGAGATAATGAAGATCCGAGAAGGAGTGCCCACGATGCGCCATACGATCCGCTACCTTATTCACTTCCAGAAAGCAGTGTTGAACCTAGTAGACATCAAACTTAAGTAGATTAGAGTTAATATCAACAACAATATTATTAATTTCCCAAGGAACTTTCCAAAGTTTTCCGAACAGAATTTATAACAGCAAGGTTGTCGCCTTCAAACATTAGTGATATTAAGCGTCAAGGCCACAAGGATGCCTTCCTTAAGGCTCCAAGCTGGAGCTTAGAGAATAGAAATGTTAAAACCAAGCGAACGAGCCCCAGCCAAAATAGAATCACCTGCGGAATCGCGAATAACAAAACCAAGAGCAGAGCTACCATTAAGGAGCTTGGAACCATCAAAGTTAAGCTTAAAGAAACCAGGAGAAGGAGGGGACCAAGAAGAGCCAGGCCTAGTACGAGGACCTCTACACTTAGGAATCACACCCGGGGAAGGCTTAGATCCCATTTCCTCCGAGATAAGAGCTTTACACCAAGAAGAAGCATAATTACTAATAATAAAACTTGCCTTCCTGGAAGAAACCACTTCATCATTGAAGATGAGCTTGTTCCTGAAAAACCACACAAACCACCAAACAAAGGAGAACTTCGTAATATCTGTTTTAGAAGACACAGAAAGGCAGGCTTCCACAACAGAACGAAAGGACAAAAAATCAATAGACGCTAAACAAGGAGGACTAGGCCAATCATATAGCTAGCCTTAAGATGAGAAAAAATGTCTGAAGTGTAAGGGCAAGCAAAACAAAGATAACCAATGGATTCACCTGCATTATTACAGAACACACACTACTGGGGCAAAAAAATATGACTTTTCTCAAGGCGTAATTTAGTCGGAAGACCATCATTACAAACTTTCCAAAGAAAATTTTTAATTTTCGGAGGGAGCTTGAGATTCCAAATCCAGTTATACTCAACCTTCTCTAAAGAGGAGGGAGAAAGCCCTTGGGCAAGCAAAGCCCCAGACTTAACAGAATAATCACCATCTCGCCGTAAGACCCCGGATAAGATTATCTCGGTTGGACCACGCACGGGAAATACATAGAGCAAATTTGAGAAGCAATATGAGGGGTAACCAGGGACAATATAATCCGAGAGTCCCAATGACCCAAAGACGTAATACAATTACTAACTAAAAAAATCTCGGGAACCGGGGGTAGGAGTAATCTTGGACTTAAGAGAAAACTAGAAAATCCAATTATCGACCAAAAATTAATACTCTTACCCTCACCAATTTGCCAGCGCAACCTTTTTTAAAATATCACATAAACTTAAAAGGTTACGCCATTGCCAAGACGCCAACTTCGAAGCTTTGATAGAAAAAAGATTATAGGTTTTAATATATCTTTTTCGAACCAACTTAACCCACAAATTATTATCATTCTTAATAATCCTCAGCAATGAAGTTTCATTTGGAGAGCTTGATTATTGGCTTCAGCCTTACAACCACCTAAACCGCCAGCAGACTTAAGTTTGCAAATTCGATCCCAACCAATAAGATTAGGAGAAGTACTAGTATTATCTTTGTTCCGAAAGAAATTTCTATAAGTTTTGTCAAGATTTGAAAGAATAGACTTAGGCAGAAGAAAACTTTGCATTTGGTAACTAGACTTAGCAGAGACATTTGACTGGAGAAGAATAGACCGACCAGCTTGGAAAAGAGCATTGACTTTCCATCTAGGGAGTTGACTAGTAGTTTTACAAATGACAGAGCTAAAAGTTTCTTTAGTAACCTTAGTATTGATAATAGGAAGTACTAGTATTATCTTTGTTCCAAAAGAAATTTCTATAAGTTTTGTCAAGATTCGAAAGAATAGACTTAGGCAGAAGAAAATTTTGCATTTGGTAACTAGACTTAGCAGAGAGATTTGACTGGAGAAGAATAGACCGACCATCTTGGGACAGAGCATTGGCTTTCCATTTAGGGAGTTGACTAGTAGCTTTACAAATGACAGAGCTAAAAGTTTCTTTAGTAACCTTAGTATTAATAATAGGACAACTAACCCAAATAGTCTCCCAGATCTGTAGTTTCTTGCATTTCCAATATAGAGGAAAAATTACACTTATCTTCCTCCGAAACATTCGCAAGTACATTGGAAACAAGATTTATGATAATTGACTAATTGCCCGGACATAGAACAATACTTATCTAAATTTTGACAAATAATTAAACAACTATAATTATTAGCTTTAGCAAAGATCATAGTATCATCCGCAAAGGTAAGGAATGACATACGCATTCCCGTTTCACCAATAGGCACCCCTATTGGTTTAGTAGGACCAAAAAGCAGAAGAAAGTAATCTAGCTAAAAGTTTAGCACACAAAATAAACAAATAAGGAGAAAGAGGGTCTCCTTGTTTAATCCCTCGAGAGGGGGAAAATTTATCACCTGGAAGACCATTAACCAACACAGAAAAAGAAGTATAGAAGATATACATGCCTTAATCCAATCTATCCATTGTGCACAAAAAGCCCAATTTGTCAAGAGTAGTAAAAATATAATTCCATTCTAATTTATTATGCGCTTTCTCCATGTCCAACTTAATGGCAATCCAACGTGTAGAACCGATTTAGTTTTAAAAGATTGGAAAATTTCATGAGCAATTAGTATATTATCTTGAATTAATCTGTCGGGAAAAAAGGCACCTTGAAGGGATGGATGATCGACCCATGACATCCTTCAACCTATTAATAAGAATTTTTGAGATAATACTATAAATAGTTGAACAAAGACTAATAGGGCGAAAATGATTGGCAAGAAGAGGGATTATCAATTTTCGGAATCAAAACCAAAAAAGTATGATTAATTTCCTTTAAAATTTTCCCGGAGTGAAAAAAAAGCTTGAACCGCTCTTATAACACTATTACCTACTAATGTCCAGTATTTTTGAAAAAAAAAAGGGCGAACCCATCCGGGACTTATCTGGAGCTAAATTAAATGTAGTTGTTTTGATTTCATCACCAGAGATTGGCGAAGTTAAGAAAGCATTATCTGTATCTGAAATGATATGATCTAATAGAGAAAAATCATAATCTTAGTGAAAAGAAATTGCACTATCAGCAGAGAATCTAAATATAAAAGCATTAGTTAACCCTTGAGTAATAGCATCAGGATTGGAAACGACTTCATCATTAGAAGAAATTATTTGTTTAATTTGATTTCTATTGTGCCTAACAGACACATGGGTATGATAATAAGAAGAGTTAGTATCTCTAAGAAGAAGATAATTGGTCTTAGTTTTTTGTTTCCAATATTCGCTACTAAAAGATAACAGCTCGAACGATTTTTAAGAAAATTATCTTGTTTAACATGATAGAAGCGGGAATTAAAAGGATTATTAAGAATACTATCTTGAATTTCCTTTAAACGATCATCAACTTTCCTTAATTGACGAAAAATGTTACAAATTGAAATTTATTCAAATTTTTAGACACTTCCTTCAAGAATTTACATTTATTAACAAGTATAAACATGTGAAAACCAACAAATTGGGTACACCACGTTTTCTTAATAAGAGAGTGTCATAGTCCTTCCCAATACACCACATTTTTTCAAATCGGAAAGGAGGAGCTTTGGAAGTACTAATAGGTAGATGTTTAAACACGATTTGGCAATGATTTGACGAAGTGAAAACATTATGAACTAGTTTAGCTTGAGGAAACAAAGAAATCCAAGAAGTGGTTGCTAAACCTCTATCTAAGCATTCATGAATATTGTTATTACCTGCTCGTTTTTTGCCTCCACGTAAAACACGGGCCTGTAAATGGGATTTCAATACAAGGAAGATTATTCAAAATTTTATTCATAGTTACAGATCTAGCAGCAGAAATAGGAGCACCCCCTTTTTATCATTTGCATTTGAAATTTCATTGTAATCCCCAAGAATTACATAAGGAAGAAATAAAAATAGGGCATAATTAATAATTTTAGTCCAAAATTCTTCCTTGAATTCCTTCTTGGCAGGGGCATAGATGAATATAGTAACATAATTAATATTAGAACTAGCAAGATGTACTAAACAAAAAATAAACCGAGAGGCTTTAAATAATATAGAGAGATTGAATGGTTGGATATTACAACTTTTCCACACTATCCATAAACCACTAGAATAACCTAAAGTTGGAATAAAATCAAAAGAGTGGAAACCACATTGAGTAATCATAGCTTGGGAGGGGGGGATTGTGATTTTACTTCACAAAGCATCAGAATTTTAACATTTTTATGCAAACAAAAATCTCGGGTTTCTACCAAAGCATTCTTTCTAGCACATCCACGGATATTCCAACATGCAATAGACATTATTTTTAATCACAAAAGGGTGGTAAGATGGCTACCATTCATCATAAAAAAATTAGATTAGATCCTTTTATTCTTCAGGGCAGATGAAGCATCATCTTCATCCTCCTTGTCTTCAATTCTCCTCTTAGCTGACCTAGATTGAGAAGAGAGCTCTACTGGGTTAGAAGCATCACCTCCCATCCTTTCTATCTACTTGACAATAGAGTTATCAGAGTGCAGGGAATGAAAATAATTCTCATCAATAATCTCATTAGCAATGTTATCATCTTGGTCTTCAATGCAAAAGGTATCATCATAAGCAGCAGTAAAAAAAACCCTCAACATCAGGAACTTCAAAAGAAACCAAGGCAAGATTCTAATTCTCATCAATTAAATAAGAAGGACACAAGATTTGGATAGGAGTAGGAGACAAGATAGGAGGTGCAAACCCAGGAGCACCTACAATCTTCTCCTGATCTGGGCCAGGAGGAGAAGAGACTAGAGGCAAAATAAGCTCAGCCTCATCATCAGAAGAATCATCAGAACAAAAAGTGTGAGATACAACCATCTTTCCCTTACCTTTTCCTTGAACAACAACAGGCATTTCATGGACTTTTTTAACAACCTTTTCAGCATCTTTTATGATCACCCCATTACCAACAGGGGTAGGAAGAATACCACCAACAACAACTTTAGATAGAAATTTCTTTGACAAAGGCTTAGCCACAAAGGCGTTGTTAAGGTGCTTAGGCTTCACATGCACCACATTAGCTATCTCAGCTATGGTTGCATGACTAGCTTGCTTGATAGCCTTAGCAAGAGCATCATACAAAGATTTCTATTTAGGGTTCTTGAGAAGTTGAATAGTTAATTGCTTTTTAGGGGAATTCAGCAAGGGACAAGCCTCAATTACATGTTCAGATTCACCACAAAAAGAGCAACCATAGGAAAAATCCTCATACCATATAACATAGCCATGAATTAAATCACCAACTCTACTTACATCTTTAAATTCCAACAATGGACCTTGAATATCAACTCTAACACAAGCTCTAGCAAAACGTATTTTGTTGCGTAATATCATTAGAAGCTAACAAATTGGCAATTGAATCAAAATTCAATAATTCAGTGGGAAGCCTAGGAATCCTTACCCATAAATCAACCCACTTAATCTCCTTCATATCCGGGTCAAATGAGGGTTTCCAGGGAGATAAAATAATGGGATCACCTTGAATATGCCAGGGCCTCTCACTCCACACAAGAGAGAGGTCATGGGGATTAAAAAAGCACAATAAAATCCACTCATTACCCATTTCTAGGTAATCAACATCACCTTTGATAATTTTCCAATCTGCCTTTTTTCTTGCAATAATAGTATGCAAGTCCAAAGGAGCAGATAACATCTTTCCAAGTAAACAAGACTTACAAAGCTCAATAATGTCCTTTTGGACTTGAGGCAAACTATCAAGCACAACAGCCTCAGGGAAACAAGGGGGATGGGGGTCATTTTGAGGAGTAAGACTACCAGAAGGAGTCACTGAATTAGGAACAGGAGTTCCATTTTTTCAGAATTAGGGTAAGGGTTTGCTAGCAAAGCATCTTTGAAATTACCAGGACTAACCATCTTAAATGAAAACAAACTTGCAAAAAATTTAAGAGCTACCAATCAAGAATGAAAATGAGAAAAGGAATGAGTTTGTGAATGAGTTAATATCACCTGAGCATCCCTTATATAGGAATGTTTGTCTTGGCAACGAGAAATACAGAGAGGAGCACTCCTCTCAACCAATTGAATGAACAATTATATCACATTAAATGCTTCACTAGGGAGATTTTGAAAATTATAACCAAAACAAGCATGCTTTGCCAGCTCCATTAATCGATAATCCGGCAAAGTCACAGCATCACCTACTAACAACACTCTAGCCTGACACATCACTCCAAAAAACCAGAGATAACTCTCACTCACATTAAATGCTCTCACAAGAGAAACCCTAATTAACCCAACTGGATCGTACTTTATAGGAGGAAACACGAAACCCTTAACCCAATTAAAGTTTCTTTGGGAAGTTTGAAAGACAAAATCAGTCTGAAAACCGGAAGAATTAACATAACTTGGGGCAAAAGAGAAAGTTTGTAATGATTTCACTAACCCATAGTTATAGCCATAGCCTTTAAATTGAATTGGGGGAAAATTACCTACCTCATAATTAAAGCCTAATAAAGGGCTAAAATACAGAAGGAGGAGTAAAAGAAATCCTGCAGTAGATTTTCGGGAAGGATAAAACCTAAGAAGAGCTGGAATCACATTAAAGAGGAGCCAAATTAATTTGGGGAAATTTCTAGGGTTAGGGTGATATTACTCACGAGGTGGGTTTTCTTTTTTGTCTAGAGTTTCTCTTTCTAACAATTTCTCTCTCATCTTTTTGTTCCTACATATTTCTCCATGAATCGGGCTAAATGGTGAATGGTTTGCTAGTGAATAAACCTTTGAGAGTCAGTTTTAGACAAGAAAGCTTAATCATTTTGGTTAATTTTTTTTTAAAAATTCTTAAATTTTTACTTTGTCAACTTCCTCCATACTATATTTCTCTTAGGGACCGCAGCGGTTGTGTTGTGACATATAGTGTTTTTGCCACTAGTGTTTGCACATCCAAAAATTATATATGCCCACCCATAATGGTTTTGTATTTTACATGAATTACTTCCAAAAAATTATGTTAGTACATCCATATTATATTTTGTACATCCAAAAACTATATTTGCACATAAATTATGGTTTTTGCCTCTTAAATCCATTACTATATCCATATTATATTTTGTGCATCCATGATTTCTTCTGTACATCTAAAAACTACATTTTCACATCCATAATGATTTTCACATTACATCCATTAGCTTTTCTGTACATCCAAAAATTATGTTTGCACATCCATAATATTGTTGTTGAATATCTAAAAATATATGGTTGTACATCTAAAGATGCGAAAAACAATTAAAAAGATACTGAGTAACCATGGTTACTCATTTGGGGGCGACGTGGTTACCAAAAGCAATGTTCATCAGCGAACTGTTCGCTATTAATTGTTTCTCTTTCTCCATATCATCTGCACCCTATTTTTAGAGAAACCCTCTATGGTTTGGTATCCATACAGGTTTATACGATACTAAATTGCTCTTAGATAGGTACAAATGCAAGTGCATTTTTTTTTTTTAACAGTTTCAAAGATAGAATTAAGAAATACAAAAGGCACCTTTTCTTGCTCTAGTAGCAAGCGTGTGAGCCTTAAAAACCTTATCTCTACTTACCTTAAGGATTTTACTAGAGTTATACCTTCTAATAATAACCATAATGTCTTTAATAATAGAGTAAGAATACATAGCAAGAGCTAGGTCCTTGATCCCCTTTACCAAAATATTAGAGTCTGTCCAAATTTCAACATCTGATACATCGAAGTGTTGTATATCCCTTAGATTGAACAGGATTGCATATGCTTCCGCTTGCATTTAGTACAAATAAAACAGGTTTTAAAGTCAAAAAAAAAAAAAAAATTTATATATATTTGCAAATTATACTTTGGACTTATTTACTTGCAACACTTACCATTTTGGATTGTTTCAATTTACTTGCAACATTACCTTTTTTTTGAATATTCTTTCTCTCTATATCTCTCATCATATGAGTCATTTTTTTTCCCACTCTCTCCTCCCCTAAAATATTGTCCCAGTATTAATTTAGCACCAGCGTCATTTAGAAAAGGTTAGAATGCCACTGATTTTTTCTACTTTGTCCTTTTCTTTACCAAATACAAAAGCATTTGATATCAACATGAAGAGTATCGGTACCAAATAGTGTTTTTGTAATCATACAAGATCGAACCAGTTGATGCTTATCCAATCTCCTCTTCTTAGGGGGTTCAGGTTTGAATGTCAATTGTGTGATTGTCAACTGGTGGCCATGAAAGAAGGTAAAATAAACATAGCCTTATAGACTTATAGTAGAGGTGATCATGGACCAGAATGAGTTTTGTCCAAAAAAAAGTGGCTCATTTTGGGTCAAAGTCTATGACCAACTTTTTCCACTCCAAAACCCGTTATGTCGGGCCACGCTAAAATTTCCGAAATTTGGTTGTCCCTGACCCCTTTTCCCCAAAAAAAATCAGGTCGGACTGGGCCCGAATCGCATGCCAAAATATCATGCACAAAACCCACTAATTTTCAGGTCGGGCCGGGTCAATATTGATCTTTATAGAATTACTTGATCAACCATGTGCAGAGCCTCCCTGACATTTTATAGACCCAGAGCGGAGAAGAAAAATTGGGCCCCTTATTAGGGAAAAAATTTAGGGGAAAAATTGAGAATATACATATACTACTATATGGCAATTTGAGAAGAAACGGGTTCACCTATTAGGAAAAAGAATTACTTCCTTTCACCGAATTTTTTGACGAGTATATACAACAAAATAAAAATGTAAGATGGTGTTGGATTTCTATTAATTTATGTTAACAAAATATCAACTTCATAATATTTACACTATTAGATATCTGAATACATTGATGGTCAAAATTACTCGTTGTTAAGTGTGTAAGTCAAAATATTACAACCTTAAAAGATGGAAGGAGTATTACTTATTAGAAAAACTATATTTGTTGGTCTAGCTATATATGTAATAGTAAAAGAAATTTCCTACTCTTTGTTGTTCCAATAAAAAAATTGAGATGAAAGAGTTGTAATTGAAGTCCTTTTTTCCCTAACTAAACATGGTTTGATTAACGAAAGGTGGAAGAAGAAATTTCAGGAGAACAAGATTTAGGGCTCGTTCGTTATCGTTTTTTTGTTTCCAGTTTTCAGTTTTTTTGAAAACCAAAAACAAAATTATGGAAACCAGAAAAAGTAGTTTCAAATTTTCAGTTGTCAGTTTTCAAAATTGACATGTCTAGTACAAGTATGACTATTTTTAAGTTTATTATACTCCTATCATGTGACTTTTATATTCATAAAATCAAAAACTGAAAACTGACAGTAATGCCGAATGGACCCTTAGTTTTAGAAGTTTGGAAAAGGTGGTTTAATTTGGGTGGGATATGTTAATAGTTGTGACAGACCATATTACTTTTGACCTTCTCATGAATATTCTCTAGTATATGTCTAAATAGAGGTTATTCAATATACGAACCAAGTAATTAATAGATAACGTTTTATATTTGGAAAATTTGTTAAAAAAAACCTTTTAGAGGTTCAATTTTGCGAGAAAAAACCTTTTAAAGCATTATTTGCCAAAAAAAACCACAAACTTAATTATTCTTGCAAGATGATAAACCTATTCCCATTTTCCGATGTGGTTTTTGAGATGTATAGGGGTGGTGCTGCAGTTAATGAATATAGGGGGTTAAAGAAAGATGGAAGGGTCAGCGCCGGAATTGAGAAAAAACACACCGGAAAATGGGAATAGGTTTCTTCTTGCAATAAAAATTAAGTTTGTGGTTTCTTTTCGCAAAGAATGTTTTATAAGGTTTTATTTCGCAAAATTGAACCTTTAAAAGGTTTTTTTGACAAATTTTCTAAGGCAGCATGCCCTCTTGGACCCTGGCCATGAGGCAAAGACGACCTTGACCATGTCAACGCTTGAGAAGAAGGCGACATGTGAAATTTTACATGCATTACCCATAATTTTGACAATAATGGTTATTATGTTTGCATTATGAACAGTCAAGTAAACATAGTAATTGCTTTCTAAAACTGTAGCTTTTGTGAGAATGTTATAACAGAGTCTTTATTGACTTTGTTCCTACCAAATTAAGTAATAATATCCAAATATGAAAAATAAATTCCGAATGTGAATTCATTTTTAAAAAATAGTACTAAAATACAGATAAATTAAATATAAAGTTCGGTTTATTCACCATATACCCCCGACAAATTTCTTTTTGCACCATAAACCCTTGCAAGATTCCAATTTCTTCATATACATCTGACGTATTTACAAATACATCAGAATACCCTTATGACTAACGGAGGTCTAACACTGTTAGTCATAATTCCTCATTCTGTTAGTTAGCTCTGACTAATCCTAAATAACCTTAACTCTCTTCCCTCTTGTTTCTCTCTCCACCCAACCCATTTCGTCTCTCGCCTCCACCACCCGCCTTCATTATCTCCGGCCACGGTGGTTGGGGCGCCGATGAGGGTTGTCCGGTGGGCGCAGTCGAGGTAATGGCGGGGTTTCGAAGGGTTTGTGTTTTTGGGGGTGGAAAAGGGGAGGGGGTGGTTGGGTAACAATGAGGGTTAGGGTCGGGTGGGGGTGGCTAGGACACTACGAGGGTCAAGGTTGGGGGTGGGGGGGGGTGGGCGCCACGAGGGTCGGGGTGGGAAAGAGGAGGGAAGGGTTGGGTAACAACGAGGGTTAGGCTCAAGGTGGGGGTGGGGGTGGCTAGGCGACTACGATGATAAAAGTTGGGGGTGGGGGGTTGGGGGTTGGGGTGGGTGGGAGCCGACGGCGGGTCGGGGTGGGGGGTGGTTGATCGCCAACGAGGGTGGGGGGTGGTTGATTGCCGAGGGTGGGGGAGGGGGTGTGGGATCTTTGGGCGTTGCGAGGGTTTGGGCAAGGCTAGGGGGGGTGGGGTTGGCCGGGCGCCGCAAGGGTCGGGGCGGGGGTGGGGGGTTGGGAGCCGACGAGGGTTGGGGAAGGCCAAGGGGGTGGGGAGTCTTTGGGAGTTGTGCGGGTCGGGCGAGGCCGGGGGGTGGGGTGGCGGGAGGCAAGGGTTGGGGGCGGGGGTGGGGGTGCTAGACGTTGCGAGGGTCAAGAAAGGCCGGGGGGTGGGGGTGGTTGGGGCCGGTGAGGGTTAGGGGCGGGGGTGCGGTTTCTTTGGCGCTGCCGAGGTCGCGAGCCGAGGGGTGGGGTGGCTGGGCGCCGGCGAGGGTTGGGGCAGGAATTGCGGTGTGCTGGCGCTGCGGGGTCGGGACAGGCCAGCGAGTCGGGGTGGCTGGGCGCCGGCGAGGGTTGGAGCTGGGGGGTGGGAGTCGTTGGGCGCCGACAAGGGTTGGGGCCTCTGGTGGGGGTTTCAAAAGGGTGGGAGAGTGGTGGAGATTTAAACAACTAGGGTTAATTAGGGTTTATTTGGAGTTAGTTAGGTTTTAATTAGCATTTAGGGGAGGGATAATTAAAGATTAGTTGGTTATTTACGTTAACTAGGGATTATGACTAACGGTGTTAGACTTCCATTAGTCATAAGGGTATTCTGATGTATTTGTAAAAACGTCGGGGGTATATGGTGAATTTGGAAACTTGCAACGGTATATGGTGATTTTTTTTGGTCAGGGATATATGATTAAAAAATCATATAAAGTTTTATAACATCCATTCCAACCCGAATATGACCATTCTAGTGTATATGGATCACCAATATCAACGAGAATTCCTCGTACTCTCTAACAAATAATAGGCAACAAACTAAACATTTAGAAACTAGGCTATGTTTGGTCTAGTGGAAGAAAGTAACTTCGGAACTTAAAGTTGGGGTTTCAATTCCCATTAGAAATACTTTAGAACTGGACATTCCCTTACCTTTTATCTCCACTCCAAAGTTCAAACTATATGCCTACTAACCAGGCCGAGCTAACTCGCAAGAGGTCCCGAGTCAACAAACCCTTGTTCTTTTAGGAACAGTTTTAGTTTAGTTCAGTTCAACTACTTTCAATTTACATTTTTACTTCAATTCAATTCAGTTCAACCCAAAAGAACATGACCTAACCGCCTAAGTACCTTTTACTCCCTCCGTTTCATTTTAATTTACTCGCTTCACTTTGGGGGAGAGCCAAGGAGAAAGTGCAAAAGTATGAGAGAGAAACTGAAAATGTGGAGAGAGAAATTGAAAAGTGGATTAAAAATAGTGTATGTTATTAATATTTATTTTAACATTATTTTTGCAATTTACTAGTTCAGGTAAAATCAAGGTTTTCATATTCCAAATACGACAAGAGGGTACGCTGGGAATTTTAAGATTGAAATTAATGACAAATACAGGACTTAGGCTATGTTCTGTTCACCTGAAATTTTCTGATCTGAACTTATCTGATCTGATCTGAACTTATTTTTTCTGATCTGATCTGATCTGAACTGATCTGATCTGATCTGATCTGATCTGATCTGAACTTTTCTTTTAAAAAACATATTATTACTAATATTATTATTACTTTGTATTTCATTACTAGTATTACTATTACTATCATTATATTACTATGCACAACTTTCAATAATAATAATAATAATATAATAATAATAATAATTTTATAATAATAATAATATAAATAATATTATAATAATAATAACAATAATAATAATATAAATAATATTATAATAATAATAACAATAATAATAATATAAATAATATTACAATAATAATAACAATAATAATAATAATAATAATAATAATAATAATAATAATTATTATTATTATTATTATAGCATAATTAGTTTTTTTTTTGAAAAAGAACCCATTAGTATATGAACATACAATTAAAATTAAAAGACTAAGGACTCTTGAGTCCAATGGTATGGCTTCTTACCTCCCACATGGGAGACCAAAGTTCAAATCTTGGTGGAAGCATATATTTCAATATTGTTGTGGGCGGGGAAGGGGGGTTGGGGCTTGTTGGGTCTTTAGGTGAGTGACCCTGTGCGAGGGCAGCCCAGAGAAAATTCATCTTACCACGGGATTCCCGAAAGGGGCCAAAAAAAATTAAAAATAAAAGAACACTCATGTTCAAGGTCTGTTAATAATAAGAATTTAGCTAGTAATTAAAAGAACATATAATGATATTAAAAAAAGAAAACATTTTAAAAATAAAAGATAGATGTTATTTTTATATTGATGACATGTTTGGATTTAACTAACAACATGTTCTTTGTTATATCAATAAATTGTTCTTTTTTATTATAAATAAACCTATAAATATATATAATCATATGATCTTGAACAAAATGGTTAAATATTCTTCTTATATCGTTGTCTTGTTCTATATAAACTTTGTTTTTAAAGATAAGTTGAAATCCTTTGTAGGAAAATTTTTGAACGTGATGACAACACCATTAGGTTATCTCATGCTACTCATGTTTTATATAAACTAGTAATATATAATTTATATTATTCTACCAAAATTGTTTTAAAAAATAAACATCATATACTATTGTCATGTTCGTTACATGTACAACATAAAAAAGAACATCACATATCAAAATTATTAATTAGAATAAATATAAATAAGAACACTTACAAATGCCAAAAGAACATTTTTCTTCTTGAACACAAATAACTTCAAATAGTGATATCAATGACATTTGTAATAATAGCAACGACATTAACAATAATTAAAATACTAATAATTAATAAGTACAACAACGACAATAATAATAATCTTTTTGAACAAATGTACTTGTAAATAGTAATATTAATAGTAATAGTAATTGTATAAAGTAATAATAATAATTATAATAATAATAATAATAATAATAATAATAATAATAATAATAATAATAATAATAATAATAACAACAACAACAACAACAACAATAATAATAATTATTTCAATAACAATAATAGCATTAGTAATACTAATAATCATAATAATCATGATGATGATAATAATAATAAGTTTTAAAATATAAGTATAATCTGAACTGATCTGATCTGGTCTGATATGGTCTGATCTGATCTGATTTAATCTGAAATAAGCAAAAATAAGGTGAACTGAACATAGCGTTAGAGGGCAACTTAGGAGAATGTGAAAGGTGAAGTTAAAAGGATTGGAGCAAGCAATCCATTAAATGTCTTTTCCTTCGTATGGGAGTAACATAATCCGAACCTTTTGTGACCAAAACACAATAGGATGTGTCAGAATTTTTATAAACTAGGTAGGCGTGAAACAAGATAAAAAGCCTCGTTAAAGCTTCTGGAGCTAGTCCATAGTTAATTGCCTTGATGGGTTGATAATACCTTGTCAATTAGTGGCAAAGGTAAAATCAGCTGTAAAAAGTTGTACTATTCCCGATTTTACTGAGACAAATGTGGTAAATTAAACATGAAAAGAGAAAGAGGGGAGGAGGATTAAATTACCGAGGAGAAATTGGTGGGTTTGTCTTGGGAGTAGAGCAAAGAGAAATTGAGTTAAGTGTAATGTGAGAGAGAGCAAATAGTAATGGCACACATGTTACGACTTAACGATTGAGGAAGTGTTATTAGTGATTTTATAGTGCGCTAAGTTCATCCGATTTAAGTTTGTTCTATTCGGTATAAAACAACTGAATTGAATTGAATTGAACTGAACTTAAATAAATTGAACTGAATTCAATTGATTGCAACTGAACTGTATTGAACTGATTGCAACTGAACTGAATCTAATTATAACTAGTAGTAATGATAATAATTTAGCTATCATTAATTAATAAATATAAATTAATAAATAAATAATAGTAATAACAATATTAATATAATATAATTAGCAAAATCATATAGAAAAAAAAGAATTAGAAAAATAATAATTAGCAATATTAAAATATTAATAATATTAATATTAATAGTAATAATAATAATAATAATAATAATAATAATAATAATAATAATATAATAGTAAATTGCAATAATAATGTTAAAATAAATATTAATATTAATATTAATATTAATATTAATAATAGTAATAGTAATAGTAATAGTTATAAAAATAAAAATAATAATAATAATAATATTAGTGATAAAATAATCGTAATTGTAATAATAATAATAATTACCATTGTTTTATTATCAGAGAAATAATTTAGGATCTGAACTGAACTGAATTGAACTGGACTGAACTGATTGGAACTGAACTGAACTGAATTGAAATTGCAAGTGAACTGAACTGAACTGAAAATAAGTTTGGGAGAACAGACCCTTAACCATCTATGCTTGCTTCCTTGGTTTTTCTTATTGCAACATACTTTCTCAGTTTTTTTAATCCACATAATAATTTTAAAATGTGAACCAAAAAAAAAGAGAGATAGAGAAAGTTAAAAAAAAAAATTCTACATGTGCTATGAGAGTGAAAGAGATAACATATTGTCAAAAATAACAACATTGCGACATCGCAAGTAATAGATCAGAACTTTCTAAAATAGAAAACAGTGCAAATATTAAAAAGCGGAGGAAGTATGAATTTTCATACCTCCCAAGGCAAAACTTTAGTCATTATCTTCTTTAATTATATTTTAGTAAAGAATCTGTCTTGGGCGTAACATGTTACACAATAACTTATGGTGTAACAAAGACTAACACGTGCGAATAAAACTAACAAAAACACGCGCTTCGCTTAGTACAGATTACAAAGCACAAAAATTCATGCAAAAACTAGAAAAATCTAAAACTTGCTCAATAATGGTGGAAAAACACGATGAAATTGAAGAATCCAGCTCAAATCTTTCAGAAAAAGTACATTTGACATCAGATCTGAGAGTTTCGAATCACTGCATGTACGAAAGAACATATTGAACAAACTCCATACATCGAACAATTATTCCTTTGAACATAGAAGACGAGGAATCGACATATTTCATACAAAAGCAAGAATTTCTAGTCTCAAAAGGTTAGATTTGATCCACATTACTTTATCGTACCAATAAAACGGATTAATAAGTTTATAATCAGTTCAAAGAAAATATGATTAGACGACGTATGTCATTTCAAAGTTGATTTATGTCAATTAATTTTGTTTTAATATACAATTTTTTAGTTGTAATCATTAATGTAAGTCAAATGACATGATATTAACTAAAAATGACATAGACTAGAAAATAATGACATACAATAGAGATCTAATGACATGTTATTAAAGAACAGTAACACTATAGTAAAAATGTGAACAAACTAACTCAAATCACATAGACTTAACTAAAAAAGATATGAGATATATTAAAAATGACACAACATTAAACATGAATGACAAAATAAGCACACCATAAATGACATAGATTACATACAAAATGACATGTAATAAAGAAATAATGACATAAACTTAACTAAAATTGACATGAAATATATTAAAAATGACATCACATTAAACATGAATGACATAAAAAATAATGACACAATACGCAAAATAAGCACCATAAATGACATAAACTACATATAAAACGACATGTAATAAAGAAATAAGGACATACATCTAAGTATATATATATATATATATATATATATATATATATATATATATATATATATATATATATATATATATATATATATATATATAAGGTAAGATGAAGTCCCTTGCAAGAAAGGGGGGAAATTGGGGATCCCTCCTTGCAAGGGATGAGACTTGATCCCGGGATCTCTGGGATTGGAGGTGATGCCAACACCACTAGGCTATCACCTACTGCTCATATATATATATATATATATAGAAGTGAGTTCATATGAGAATGCATACTTACATGAGAAATGAGAACATATTTTACGCGTTATAACTGTAATGAACAAGTGATGTAACTCTAATGTAAAAGTCATGTGACTCCAAAAAAAATAAAAGAAAACAAAAATTCAGAAAAAAAATAAATTTTTTT